>LTAE01000008.1:0-46016 GCA_001647135.1 Pontederia paniculata
TTATTGTATCGTTATTGTCATTGTTTTACATACTGGGCGAAAGCTCACGGGTTCTGCCCCTGCATTGGATCCTGCAGGCCGCAAAGCATAGGTATGGAGGTGTTGCTCTTGGCGTGAAGATTGCACATGACATATGTTGAGTATCGAGTCTACTTTGTTGTATGGTCAATTAGTAGACCTTTTGCTTATTTTTAGCATGTATCGAGTCTGATGTACGAGTTATGAGCTCAAGACTATGTTTAGCCATTTGACGAATGTTGTAACTTAACGTGTTTAAGTTAACTTCATATATTTTCACGACTATATATGTGAGTTTATTGATCGTTTCCGCTGTGCACTATTTTTGTAATTTATCGTCTTTCGCTGTCGTAGTGTATCGTTTTCTCGTACCGCCTCAGGAGCCTCCTCGACGCGTGTCGGATATCGATTCGACCACGTGTGGGGCGCGCTCGCGGGGCGTTACACTAACTCTTTCATCCAAGCCAATCATACTTGAGTATTAAAGTATTCTTAATGAAAGGGGGGAACATGCTGACTAGATAACTCGCGAGAGCAAATCCAGCAAGATTCCGTTACGTAATTAGCTTTTGACCTCCCATTTTATGATCTGTCCTTCTTATTAATCATATTCATCTTCTTAGAAAGATAAGCCCCCGTGATTCTTTGAAAAAAAGGGTTCAATTAGACCTGTCTAATTCAGTTCGCAATGAAAAGATATTAAACAGTGACAGTTTTTTATTCAATTTTGTAATATTTTATAGTTAATCCAATTATCAACTTGATAACCATTGTCTTTAAAATTTAAGCTTTGAAATTCTATTATATATATTCATTAGAATTTTTTTTTCGTTTGTAAGAAGATATTAAAAAAATGAGTTTGAAACTTACATATTTAAAAATGCATCTTACTAATTGCTTCTCCATATTGGATTTATTAGTTCAAATTAATTGGGCTTTATGAATATATACAACTGCATTTTATCCAGATATAATATATCTACATATTCTAATTCTTAATTGAGAATATAAGTTAACTTGAATCAAATAAGGCCTTCTGATTATATTTTAAGACTTTTTTTGGCAGCTCGAACACTTAGACAGCAAATTAATTAATAAATAGTGATTAGAGTATAAATATTCAGTTAAAAAAATAATAATAAGTATTTGATCAATTTAACGTATAAAATATATTAATGAGCATGAGATGATAAATGATCAAAATTTAATATTATATACATTTGAATATTATTTATTGTAATGTAATAAGCATTTTTTTACCTTGAAAATTATATATATATATATACGTCGTCATTTTTATATTGAAAAAATAATATAAACAATTATTCAAATAATAAAAATCTAACAAAATAAAATACAATTTATAAAAGATAACTTCCATCACAAGAACAAGATAAATAATTATAACATAATAATAAAAATCTAACCTTATTACAATAAAATTTGTATAGTGAATGTTGAAGAAGAATAAATTTGAAATAAAAAATTACTCTATACACTCTAAATGTTAATCAAATAAATTATTTAAAACATTTAATTAATCAATTAATATTATTATCGAAATTATTTCACCACTAAATTTTATTTCAAACGGTTGATTTTATATATTCTGTAAAAACAAAAAAAAAATAATTTTAGAGCATCGCAATTGTTTTTTTAGGACAATAAAGTTAATTTATTTTGTAAATAAATTAAACTTTATTTTAAATTCATGATAATTATATCGAAGAATTTTATTAAATTAATAAAAAATCTGACATGATCGAATTTTGTAGTCGTGAATAGTTTAATTTAATCTATAAAAGGGTTTAATACCTGAAAAGACAACATGGGCTGCCGGCCGTCCGATCTAATTGTTCATTGTGGATTCTACGGTCGATACCGGCTAGTCCACTCGGTTCTCGTTTCGTCTCATTTAATAATAATAATAATAATAATAATAATAATAATAATAATAATAATAATAATAATAATAATAATAATAATAATAATAATAATAATAATTAACGCGCTGTCCTCCACGGGACTCTGAGGAGAAAAAAACCACAAAGAGGAGCACNTAATAATAATAATAATAATAATAATAATAATAATAATAATAATAATAATAATTAACGCGCTGTCCTCCACGGGACTCTGAGGAGAAAAAAACCACAAAGAGGAGCACGAAACAGCCACATAAAAAAGGAGAAAAAAACACAAAAAACACCAAAAGACGGCGGCAGAGGTGAATTTTCTCCCCATTTTCTTGAATTTTTTCTGCGATTTTGATCTCAAAGTCGCTTGAATTCCATGATGCTCGACGGAAGATCGATTTGATTCGTCCGAGCGCGTGAAGGACGAGGGTTTTAGAGCTGGCGGCCGATCGATCGGGATCTCTAACATTCCCTATGTTTTTTTCTAATCCTTGGCAACTCGATAGACGCAGGGAATTCGGATTGTTTGATGTGTTGATGAAATAATTGATCTGGGGCGTTATCGCTTGTGAAGGATTCAATTTACTGTTAAGTTGTATTTTTTTCAGATGCTTTGGTGATTTCCGCTCACTGTTTTGGTTTTCTCCTTTTGCAGAAGTGGAGACCCGCGCCCTCGCCGCTGTGTTTATAAGTGATGCCGTGGGATATCCGTTGTCGAATTTGATAGGTTTTTGTGCCTGAACTTGTACGTTTGGTATATGGATTTGTTTGAGTTCTTTGATCGGCGAACATGGATTTGGAGTTCAAAGTTAACATCTTTTATCACAGAGGTGTTATCTAGAATGCATATTTGCTAACTGGTCACAGTTGATATGCGAAATTGAAGACTTGTTCTTGCACTTTTAGGATAATTATATTTGTGAGAATTCTTGTTAGAACTTAACTTTTCAGTTGAATTGGGAATTATATTTCTGGTTCATTAGCTGCAAATGACCAAGTCGGGATGAGTGGGCTTGAGAGAGCCCTGGTCAATGGAAACCCCTGACAAGAGGTTTCCTGATTTAATTGATGTAGTGAAATCTTGGATGCCATGGAGGAATGAACCAGCCGATATTTCCAGGGATTTTTGGATGCCTGATGACAGTTGCATGGTGTGCTATGATTGCGATGCTCAATTCACAATCTTCAACCGCAGACACCACTGTCGAAAGTGTGGGAGGGTTTTTTGTGCCAAATGCACCACAAATTCTATACCTGCTAAATCTATTGACAGGAGGAATTTTTCAGAGGAAGGAGAAAGGATTCGAGTATGCAATTATTGCTTCAAGCAGTGGGAGGGGGATATAGCTGCTACCAGCAATGAAGTCCAGACATCCAGCCCAGTCCTCAGCCCTTCTTCACCTTCAAGTGCCAGTCTGACAAGTACCAAATCCAATGGCACTGGAAATAGTAGTTCGATGACAACTGTTTCTTTTCCATACTCAAACGGAGCTTACCAGTGTGTCCCAGGTTGCTATGGTCCAAGTTCCAGCCAAACTGTTCAAGTTGAAGCCTGTCCTGACAAGCAAGAGAGATCCAAGTCAGTGACAAACTTGGATACCATGGGGGATGCAGGATATAACTTCCCAGATCACTTTAGATATTGTTTCAACAGGTGCGTTAGCTGTTCTAAGTCACTACGATGTACTACAGAACAATTTTCCATCCTAATTATTGGTTTAAATCAATATTTGCGGAAAAGATCTGCAAGATAAGTATGACTGCATTTTATATTCATATGCTCGATTATAACCTAACTCAAAGTGTTATTGGGTTCTACTTTTCTGGCATTTGTTGCAGTGTAGATGCAACTGTTTAGTTTCAATTGACTGGGCATAGTATGACTAATATGTCTTTGGTCACAGGAGTGATGATGACGATGATGATGAATATGGAACATGTCATTCAGATTCAGAACCGCAAGGCCTGCTCAAATCTGATGAATACTATGGTCCGAATGTTTTCAATGATGCTGATAAATACTATACATTGAACAATACACATTCTGCTGAAGCACTTGCTGATCCTATTGTTAATAATCCTCCTCTGCATGATGATAGCAAATCCAATGCTTCTTTAGATGCAGATAAGAAGGAAGAGCACAATCTTGGAAAATGTGATGAATGTGATGTTTCTTCTCCAATTGACAGTTTGAACAGTGTAGATGCAGAATCAATGGACTTTGAGAATGATAGGCAACTTTGGTTACCTCCTGAGCCTGAAGAGGAAGAAGAAGATGACGAATCTGTTTTGTTTGATGACGAGGAAGATACAATAGGAGAATGGCGTGATCTGCGCTTGTCAAGCAGTTTTGGCAGTGGTGAGTACAGAAATAAAGACAGACCAGGTGATGAACATAAGAAAGCAATGAGAGGTATTATTGATGGACACTTCAGAGCTTTAGTAGCACAGCTTCTTCAAGTTGAGAACCTACCTCTTGATGAAGATGGCAAGGAGAGCTGGCTTGACATTGTTACATCTCTGTCATGGGAAGCAGCATCACTTCTTAAGCCAGACACGAGTAATGGGGGAGGAATGGATCCCGGGTTGTATGTCAAGGTCAAGTGCCTAGCTTGTGGTCGTCCGAGTGACAGGTTAGTTGACCTTCTATGATGTGAAGCGATATGTGTGATTTCTCAATTTAAGTTACAGACATCTTGTAAATTCAGCAAAAAAATTCCACCTCGAGGTCCCTGGAAACTTGATTTCTACCTCTAATACTGTGGTGATATTTTTGTATCATCACAATCTGTTGGGTTATATTATTTGCATACTTATGTGCTTCTTATATAGTTTTAAGTGCTGACATAAGTCTTTCTTTCCCTTGTGTTTTAGCATTCTCGTGAAAGGGGTCGTTTGCAAGAAAAATGTTGCTCACCGTCGTATGACAACAAAGGTTGAAAAGTCCCGTTTGCTATTACTTGGAGGAGCTCTTGAATACCAGCGAGTCACTAATCTGCTATCAAGTTTTGATACCTTGCTGCAGCAGGTTAATGTCCCTTTTGTTCATGTTATTCATAGTAAGAGAATACCTGGAGATTAAACATTTCCTTAAGTTTCTCTTTTTCCTTTTATTAGGAAATGGATCATCTGAAGATGGCAGTTGCTAAAATAGATGCTCATCATCCAAATGTCCTTTTAGTAGAGAAGTCAGTCTCTCGTTTTGCTCAAGAGTATCTTCTGTCCAAAAACATAGCACTTGTCTTGAATGTCAAAAGACCACTTTTAGAGCGTGTTGCCCGCTGCACTGGCGCCCACATAGTTCCTTCAATCGACCATCTATCATCTCCTAAGCTTGGAAACTGTGATTTATTTCGTGTGGAAAAGTTTCTTGAAGAGCATGGCAGTGCTGGACAGGGAGGGAAAAAACTTCTGAAGACACTGATGTTTTTTGAAGGGTGCCCAAGGCCCTTGGGTTATACAGTAAGTGTTCAAGAATCAGATCTTAGTTTCTCATATTTGTAATGTTTTTTTTTTGTCAAATTGAGTGCATAACCTTCTTTGTTTTCTGGTGTTACGAAAATGCATCTCAATTTTGTTAGCAAGTAATTAATCTGCAATGCTTGTGCAGTTTTGTCTTACAAAATATGGTTTCTTTTCTCATAGATAGTTTATTCGTGACAAATAATAGTTCATTTCCTTTTCTGGGATAGCTGATTCATGAGTTTTTTCAATGCATATCTTTCTAGCTTATTGTGCTTTAGATGATAAGACAGTACTCTAGCACTTTTTGTGTTTTCCTATTGTGCTTCTACACTTTTTTCTAATGAACCATCGTAAAAAAAGAGAAAAAAACAAGCGATGGAACAATGCCTCATCGTCTAAAGGACAAACTAGAAATATGCAAAAGAAGGCACATTGTAGACAACATCTCATCTTCACATTCTGTATAGTAATCAGGAAAATGATATACAACCAAATTAAAAATATATCTCATTTTCATTGCATTTTTCATGTAGATTTTACTCAAGGGCGCAGACAACGATTCTCTGAAGAAAATTAAGCATGTCGTCCAGTATGGAGTATTTGCGGCATATCACTTGGCCTTGGAAACATCTTTTCTTGCAGATGAGGGAGCTTCTCTTCCTGAACTTCCCCTGAAATCACCAATAACTATTGCACTACCAGATAAACCTTTAAGCATGAACAGATCAATAACGATGATACCTGGTTTCAAAGTTTCCACTTCCGAAAAACAACATGCAGGCAGTTCCCTCAAAAAATCTGATGTGTCATATTCCAACTTTGAATTTAGTGACCTGCAGAAGGCTGAAGAGGTGATAGCACCTTGCTTATCTGATAATCATGATCAACATTCATCAGATTCCTTTTCTACATTGCTTGTCCCGTCTGCTGAGATGAAAGATTTTCCTTTTGGGAATAGTGACCTGCTTGGTCAGATTGAAGCAAAGAATACAATGGCTCCTTCAGTATATTTGTCTCCATCAGGATCATTAACCGACCATTCATTCATTAACTCTCGCTATTACCATAAGAAAGAGGACAAGGAAAAAGTAATCAAACATATTACACCATCAGTCTCTCTTGAAAATTTAGATACCTTAGTGAGTGGAGCAATGGCTAATGATGGACAATCAAATCAGAGCAAATTTATACAAAATCAGCAATTTGCCTCCGACTTTAGATCATCACATCATGATAATGCAGGGGATTTTCTCACAGTTCAGAAAGAAGAATTTCCCCCATCACCTTCTGATCATCAGAGTATTTTGGTTTCTCTATCATCCCGCTGTGTGTGGAAAGGGACTGTTTGTGAGCGTGCACATCTATTCCGTATCAAATATTATGGAAGCTTTGACAAGCCACTGGGAAGATACCTTCGGGATCATCTATTTGACCAGGTTAGAATTTATAAGCAATGTTAATGCATATGTTTTGAGTAATCGATTGTTTCCCGTTTAGGACTCACTGATTATGTTGTAAATCTCAGAGTTACCGGTGTCACTCCTGCGAGATGCCATCAGATGCTCATATTTATTGTTACACTCATCAGCAAGGAAGTTTAACCATATCAGTCAGGAAGCTTCAGGAGTTTCATTTGCCTGGGGAATGCGATGGCAAAATATGGATGTGGCATAGGTGTCTTCGTTGCCGGCGGGTAAAAGGGTTTCCCCCTTCCACACGAAGAGTTGTGATGTCTGATGCTGCTTGGGGTTTATCGTTTGGTAAATTTTTGGAGCTTAGTTTTTCAAATCACGCTGCAGCAAGTAGAGTTGCTAGCTGTGGCCATTCTCTTCACAGGGATTGCTTGCGTTTCTATGGGTATCTACTCGACTTCATCCATGTTACATGGATATTTTTTGTTTTATCCGATGATGCTTATTTTCTCATTTAAATCTTCATAAACATATCCAGATGCGGGAATATGGTTGCATGTTTCCGTTATGCACCAATCAATCTCCATTCGGTTTACCTGCCACCTTCAAAGTTAGATTTTAATTACCAGCATCAGGATTGGGTGCAAAAAGAAGTTGATGAGGTATATTTAATATCTGTGATTTCTCCTCTTAATTGTTTGCTTACACATGAATGGTACTTGATGTTTTACTTTGGACATTATCATGTTGATCCAATGTGACAGCTGGTAGGCAACACAGAATTGCTTTTCACTGAGGTGCTCAATTTACTGCGTCAAGTTGCAGAAGGGAGGTCAAGCTCAGTACCTCCTGATGGTAATGGGAAACTTTCTGAAATGAGAAGAATCATCCTACATCTTGAAGGATTACTGCAGGCAGAGAAAGCAGAGTTTGAGGTAAATCTAATTGATGGGCATAATTTAAAGTTTCTTAGATACATAAAAATTCTAATGGAGATTTGATTCATCTCAGGAATCTTTTGAAAAAGTAATGAAAGAAGAAGAAAAGAAGGTAAGGCCTATGATTGATATTCTTGAAATTAATAAGTTGCGGAGGCTGCTTCTCTTCCAATCATATATTTGGGATAAACGTATACTTTCTTCTAAGCAATCGTATAGCAATGCCGAGGAATTACATGTTGGTGTCACTAAGAAAAAGGAGAATATAGCTTCCAATTTACATAGAAGCATCACAAGCATTGACAACACTTCTAAGCTCTCTCATCCTTTCAATCCTAGTGCAATATCTGCTGACACTCCAGAGAGGCTTGGTGCCAGTCAACAAACCGATGTAGAATATAATCATATCAATGAGATAGAACCTAAAGTCTCTCTTTCTCTTAGCACGAATGGGAATCAAGTCAATTCTAGTGAAGATGCTCCTGCTGTACGTAGAGTTCTCTCTGATGGTCAATTCCAGAAAATGGTAGACCTCTCTGACACTCTGGATGCGAAATGGCAAGGTGAAAGTGGATCTACACTAACTGATGGCAAATCAAAGACATCAGCTTCAGAGAGTTCTGAAGAATATAGTGGAGCTGATCTGATCCAGCCGTCAGCATCTGCTTCACAAGCCAAGCTGGGTGAGAATTTAGAGGAGTGGATGAAGACATCAGCTCTAGATCTTTATCAGTCTCATAACAAGAAATTTGGATATCCCAATCAACTCCTGAATGAGGACCATTCTAACCATGTTTTATTCAAGAAGTTGCAGCGTCAGTGCGTTGGGAAGCTACTTCTCCCCTTAGGAGTGAATAACATGGTGATTCCAATATATGATGATGAACCGACCAGCATAATTTCTTATGCTCTTGTATGTCCTGATTACCAGTTTCAGATATCTGATGAGCCTGAGAGATGTAGAGATGGCAGGGAATCCTCATTTTTGTCGGCATTTGAGGATTTAGTCAACATTTATGGGCTGCAGTCGGGTGACGACCTGTCAATTGAAAGCCTTAAAAGCTTTGAATCATTTGATGAGAGTATCTCATCTATGACCAGCAGTAAGAGCTCTCTGGTTCTCGATCCCCTTACTTCTACAAAATCAATGCATGTCAAGGTTTCCTTTTCTGACAGTGAGAAAGTTAAATATGGTGTGACCTGTTACTATGCAAAATGTTTTGATGCTTTAAGAAGAACTTGTTGTCCATCAGAACAAGATTTTGTAAGGTCTCTCAGCCGATGTAAAAAATGGGGAGCACAGGGTGGCAAGAGCAATGTATTTTTTGCAAAATCCTTGGATGATCGGTTCATCATAAAGCAGGTAACCAAAACAGAGCTAGAGTCGTTTATCAAGTTTGCACCAGAATATTTCAAGTATCTCTCGGAATCCATTAGTACAGGGAGTCCTACGTGCTTAGCAAAGATCCTAGGCATCTACCAGGTATCTGTAATCTGTTGTACAGTCCTTCAATATTTACTTATTCATATTTATCTCACACTAAATTGCATTTTGAGCAGGATTTCTTGAGTCACGGTAACTTGTAGTTCTATGAATGGATAATTTTTTGTGCTGACAAAAACTACCAGATAATACATGATGCTTTTGCTTCTGCTGTTTTGCCTGCTTATTTTTGCTGAATATATCCCCTATCTTTCTTTGCATTGTGGCATATGATTCCGTCTTTAGACTTCTTTTGCAGCCTATATTCTCTCACTTAATAGATTTTCATTTGGTAACAGATAAAATAACCGAATAAGTAGATTATGTAGTTTCTAAAAATCTGATTATTTGTTCTTATAGTTTCAGTGGAACTGATCAACAACTTTAAAGAGACTCAAGCTTTTAGATATTTTCTAGAAGTTCACAAAGAACTGTGAAGGGCAAGTTATGCTTTATTGGGTCTGATATTTATGCTTGTGAATTGTGATGGTAAGATTATCTGAGGGAAAACAATGTTTTGGTAGGAAGGAGATTTTTTATGATGAGTGCATAACAAAGATCTATAAGGGTACAAGTTGCGTCTATATCCTTCTGATTAAACTTTTTCTTTGAACTGTCCTCCTCACATGTCATGGCTGATGTGATGATTATTTACGTCTCTTGATTCTGGAGGTTGGTGTTTGGGTTATAGTTTAGTCCTCTGAAGAGGTCTAATAAAAAGAAAATACTTGTCTTGTTGACTTCTGATTTTGGGGCCTGCTGAATTTCATGGAAGTTTGATAGTTACTCTGATACTCAGATTCTTCCATTGGGTGACTGCTGCATTATTTTGTCAAACTAAAATTAAATTACAGTCTATGTCTATTTTTGAGATATAGTTGTTTTCTTGGTTAAATTTGTGGTGCAGGTTACGATTAAAAACTTGACTGGTGGTAAGGAATCAAGAATAGATGTGCTAGTAATGGAGAATCTTTTGTTTGGGCGTCAAGTAACACGATTGTATGACCTCAAAGGGTCTTCAAGATCACGCTATAATGCAGATTCAAGTGGTAATAACAAAGTACTTCTTGACCAGAATTTAATTGAGGCAATGCCAACTTCTCCTATTTTTGTGGGAAACAAACCAAAACGGTTACTAGAGAGGGCTGTTTGGAATGATACTTCTTTTCTTGCTGTGAGTATATAGATTCTCTTGGATAGCTGTTTTAAATATGATTTATTTATTTTCTTATCTAAGGATACAATTATGTTCTACTACATATGCAGTCTATAGATGTGATGGACTATTCTTTACTGGTGGGCATTGATGAGGAAAAACACGAACTGGTCCTTGGAATCATTGATTTTATGAGGCAGTACACATGGGACAAGCATCTGGAAACATGGGTAAAAACTTCAGGCATTCTAGGAGGTACTAAAAATGAATCTCCAACTGTGATTTCACCTATGCAATACAAAAAGCGTTTCAGGAAAGCAATGTCTGCATATTTCCTTGTGGTTCCGGATCAGTGGTCTCCTCCAGCTATTATAACTAGCAATTCACAGTCTAGTCATTCTCAAGAAAAAACGTTAGATGCCTCATCAGAAGTGTAGATTTTACTTTCTGTACATTCGAAGATGTATACTCGTCCCATATTTTATCTGGGGTTTCTTTACATGTATCCTCCCTCCCTCCCCTTTTTTCATGTTTTGATAGAATTGTTAGATGTCAGTTGTAGGTTTGGTGTCAACTTTAAATTTATTTGTTAGCGATTCAGAAGGAAGGGACGGGCATTTGGATGCTTTATATTTGTAAAATAAGGCCTCATAGTGAAGATGTGTACAATGCAACTCTGTAAATTTTTGCTCCAATATATTCAACTTGCATATTACTCCATTACTTCTACTAGAATAATTTTGTCGCTCAAACTTGTGAGTTCTTCGTTATTTACACGTTGCATAAGAATTCATTCAAATAAAACAATTTTTTTAAGCGTTGGTAGTTCCATCGATGTCATTTGCAGGGCTTCGACTAGAAATAAAAGTTTGAAAAGCCTCAAAATATTGCATATCATATTTACATATAATCAGTAGTAAATATGCATCAACGTAGATTATTCAGACATACAGACCAACTTATAAACTCTCTTCTTTTCGGCCTTTTTATACATGATTCTACTATTTAATGCGTGTAGAGAGTCCAACTCAATTGCTCCAAGGAGCTTTAATTGCCTTCATCAATGAGAAAGTACAAGTCGGCATCACTGTCGCTCTGAAGCTTCAGCAATTCCAGGATCTGCAACTCTCTCTGCCTGCGGAATTGTACCAAAGATTAACTCAGGATTCGCACATTTGATTGTATAAGAACATAAATGACAAGAAATAAAAAAAAACAAGCTTATTGGCATAAATATACCTTCTTTGTAATGCTTGTCGTTCTGAATTTTGCAGCTGAAATCACGGCCCTTCGTCGTGCCCTTCGCAGAAAAGTTGCCCCTTCCCATCTCTGTAACAGATGACTCCCATCTCCAGATCTTCAAACACCTGACAGTTTTAAGATCGACAGAAGAAAAAAATGTCGACACGCTTTACAGGCAAACACAGAAACTGTATAATCAGACAACGTATGTACCTTTCTAACACTGCAGGATTTACTCAAGGAGAAGGATGCCTTGATCGATATGATTTGGGTCTTGTGGAGCAGGGAAGATCTTGTCTTGATCTTGTTTGCGTGACCTCGTGGGAGCATACTGTTGGTGCAACAGCATCTAACTGCCATGGTCATTGACCCTGCAATCTTCCTGATAAAATCTTCTGAAGGTGTATTTGGCTGCTCAGATATGCCACAATTTAGCTTTGAAGGCTCTCGCGAAGAAGTGGAAACTGAGCTGCAGGTGAGAAGGTGGAGGAGAAAGATTACGGTAGTTTCTTATTCATAATCAATATATATGAAACTAAATGTGCTATCAACAAATTTAAAATTTTAATTTATAAAAAAATAATATTTTTATATTTATATTTTTAATATATTTTCAATCCCTCTTATGTATGAGTCGTTGATAATTTTGATTTAATATAAAATTTAATGTGTGAACTAAAAAGAAAAAAAATTAAATTTTAATATGGGCGATATCAAGAAAATTGTTTTAACTCAGAACAATTTTAATATCATGTTAAATTAAATATATTATTGATAATTTTAAAATTCCAAACTTATGTGTCTTATATACTTAAGAAAACCAACTTTGGAGTACACTAAAAAATGTTTATTTGGACCCATGCAAGCAAAAACATAAAATTGCTAATTGTCTTCAATCCATCAAAATCATGATTGAGATACCAAAAGGATTTGACAGGGTGATTAATTAGGACTCTGTTTTGTCTGTTACAGTTACACTGCTTTCTTCTTTCTGCATCATTACATTTGATCCAGTCATGCTTTGCTGGAAAAATGATCTCCCAAGGAAACAAGATGTCCAATTCGTTCCATTGAAAAATTAAGAACTATTATTTTAATCATTATTGGAACACAAAAAGACAATTTTACCTAATTGATAAAATAGTGAAATATTCGCATCATAATTTTTTTTCAAATACCAATTCTCCTTGAAATTTGTGTAAGTGTTTAGTGAAATAAAATATCATAAAATTTTGTTCCATCTTTCTTTTATGAAATGACTCCTAACATTTTTTTTGGTTCCTCTAATAAATTTTGATTCCTCGATTCATAACATTTTAAAACGCAACATGAGTTGACAATAAGAAATTTTCTAGTACGACTTTCACTAATAATTTTATTTTATATTTTTTAGAAGTCTCAATTTCAAATTCCATTAACAATAAGAACAGAACATGGCACATTTTAATCCACAGATGAAACGGTGTGTCAAGTAGAAGAATTACTTTGGACATGGTTGTGGAATTCCTTTTGTTTTGTCTGAGAGCAATTATTTGTTGCCCGTCTATTCCTTTGCTTATATTTATAATTATCCTTGTCTAAAAGTCCTAATCACTTTGGGGACTATCTTATCTTCTAATACATTTCAGATGAAGGGAATAAATAATACACTATGCTACTTATTTCTCGCGAGTTATGCAACTTAATTAAGTATCCTACATTAAAAATGGCGTGTATGATCCAAGGACTCTGATGCCTTACGTGCTAAGTCCGAGATTCGAAATATGGAACTGTTGGAAATAGCAAATAGAGATTGATCATCTAATTTCTATTGGTGTGGATCTAACTGTGTATATATGTTTTTTAGAGGTATATATATATAATTTTCCTATTCGGTAGACGAATGCTCTAGCTCCATCTTATATATGTTATTTTTGGAACGATTATATACTCTGATAATTTTGAACATAAAAATAATGAAAATCATTTGTGATGATCATGAACATAGGAAATTGATCTTTGAACCACATAAATTCTTTACGTATTTTTCTCTATGTATATATTGATATTTCTCTTTCTATTATTTCTTATTTCCCAAAAAGGGAAATTAACATAACCATATCAAAAGAATTTATGAGTGAGTGAATGATAAGTAAAAAGTTTATGAATCTATTTGTAGCAATATATATGTTGCATCTTTTTGTTATAAATTTCCAACTTCTTAATTCTGACATGAAAATGCAGTACGTATACTTATATTCATTTAACAAATTAATATTAATGGTAACTAGTTTGATTAGAACAGGATAAAAAAGAGGAAATAAAAAAAATCAGGCACTAATTCTTATATATATATATATATATATATATATATATATGACTATCTTCTCCATAAATTAGTGTCATCATTTGTTAACAAATTAAAGATAATAATATTTTAACTACAATTTTACTTTCAATTAATTTGAATATAAGGTTTGGATCCTTCAATATAAAATAGGATATATATGTTAAGTTAGATGTGTTACCAATAATTTTAAAAACATTAATAAGTATAATAATATTTTTATATTTATATTTTTAATATTTTTGTAATGTGTGAATTATTGATAATTTTGATTTAATTTAAAATCCAACAATTAAAAAATAATAATTTTAATACGATCGATATCGAAATTTATACTCTAATATTATATTAAATTAAATATGAGGCTGACAATCTTAAAAATTTTAAACTTATAAACAAATTCTTAATAATATGCAAATTTGTCCCGTCTTTTATATCGAACCAAACAATAAATTCGAAATACCCAAATCGGCTGCTTCTTAGTGGAAGTCGACAAGAAAAGTTTATTCCGTGCCGATCTAAGATATGTCGTAGAAATCAAGTTCGATTGGCATCATGATAAACAAGAACTAGAAAGAAGAAAATAAAAACTTGTTAGGCGTCATGATAAACACAATGTGCACAATAAGTAATTTTTAAAGGAAATAAAATGAACCTTTTTATGCATGATTTGACTCGAACGACTCAATTAGTGAGACTTAGCAACCCTCAAAACTTTTTTTATTGGGTTGATTTAATTGACCTACAATAATATAATTAATAAAGAAAAAACAATTAATAAATTTCAAACAATCTAAAATATAATAATACTTAGTACTAGGGATATTCACGGATCGAATTTGATTCGACCCAATCAAATTAATTTTATTCGGATTAGATTGAGTTGGGTTGATGATAAATTAGTTATCGAATCCGATCAAATCCATTTTTCATTAGATCATGTCAGATTATCAATTTATTCGATTAAATATTTTCAATATTTTTAATTATTTTTTATAAATAATATTTGTTCAAAAATTTGCAATACTTTTAAAGGATATAAAATATAATTATTTTAAAAAAATGATCTTAAAGTATTATAAAATTCTTATAAAAAATAAATTAGTTCAAATTCAACAAAAAATATATAAAAACTCAGGTCATCGCATTGAGTCAGGTTTAAGAAATTAAAATTCGTATCCGATCCATTGGTGATCGCATTATGATCGGATCGATTTGAGTTCGACCCAATTAACTATTCGATCTAATTCAATTAAAATTAAATTAGTTCAAATTATTGGATCGATCCCATCCAGTGACCCACCTACTTAGTACCATTTCATTCAACTCTACTATTTAATAAATTGTTTACAATAGTTATTAAAATCATTTCATTTTTAAACTTGCTATAATGGTTTTATTATTTTCATACTTGTAACTATGAACGAAAAAGTTCAAATCCAAAGAATCCAATTGATGTCAAATTGAAGATAGCAATAGAAGACAAGTAGTTTAATTAAGATCTTAATAAATACACTTGAGCCAACATACTAAATTCTGATATTTTATTGGAAAACTTATTTATTTTTTTAAACGCAATATTTTGGGCTATAGGGCCTAAATATTTTGGGCCCATATAAGAATGATAGCCTACCCAATATGTCCAATGGCTACATTTTTGGATCCCCATCGGCCCTTTATTTATTCGGGTCGCATATTTGATATTTGATAAGAAAAGAAGAGGATCCAAACTTCACACTCTGTGCACCCGTTTACCCGCTCCTCTTATTTCACTCGCTGTCATCTTCGTCGTCTCCTTCGCCGGTGGTCCTGTTCTCATCTCTTCTCGGAAGGGTGCCCCCTCATGGCGACGACGGCGACGACGCCGGCGAGCACTCTTCCCAAATCGGGGGCCGTGTCCAAAGGTTACAACTTTGCTTCTACCTGGGAGCAGGTAAAACCCCCTGAACCCCTGATCTCGCCCTCAATTCATGACTTCGATGATTCCGTGAACTCTAATTCTCTCGTATTCCCTCCAATATCCGTGTATGCAATCGAATTTTTTGTTGTAGTAACCATGTATATCTTGTATTGCTCTGATGAACTCCTATTCCTGTTTGGATCTTGTAACGTAGAATGCTCCGTTGACGGATCAGCAGAAAGCCGCGATCTTGGCGCTGTCCAATGCAGTTTCAGAGAGACCTTTCCCTCCCAATCTTGTGAGTTTTTTCCTTTTACTTTCGGCAGCTCATTCTAATGCAGATATGTAGATCTAGTTTTTATCATGCTGATTGGGTGGTGGTTGAAGTTTCTAATGGGAGTTCTGATACTAGTGCTTCTGGATTTGATGATAGATTTTAATTGGAATGATTGTAGGCTCAGGAACAGATTCCGGGGAAAGATGGAGAATTATCAGCTTCGCAAAAGGATTTAGCATCGGAAGACTCTGGAGCCATAAATGCTGTTTTGATCAACACTCACCAGGTTTTGAAATAACTTATATGTCTAATATGTCAGTTGTCTTCTATTCAGTGTTTCAGAAAATTCATCTTTCTTTTACATTATAAATATATTTAGTGTTGATTCAAGTTCCACTAACTATGCATTGATTGCAAATGATAATGATGACTCATGGGATCAAAGAGATATATTGGCTATTATTCTCTTGATGCCAGTAAAAGAAAATGCTACATCTGCATTAACACATAATTGCACCTAAGTAACAACTTGTTTTCTACGGATGTATCTCCTCTTTGGATACAGCTTGTCTTAATATGGGGACAGAGAGCAATCTGCTCTGCTAAAGACAAAAACAAGTGAATGAAATTTTGCTCTGCTAAAGACAAAAACAAGTGAATGAAATTATAAGTTCATTTTCCTACGACAATTTTGGAACCATCTTCAGATTTACACTTCCCTTTATTTTGAATGTCCTCCCTTTTTTGCAAACGGCACTGAAAGGTTAACATTACTGTTTAATAGCTCCTATAGTGTTATCATTTTCTACTTCATTTATAATTTGTTAAGTTTTCTAGTAGAAGAAAGGTGATATCTTGCCTTTAGAATGGATTTACTGATTGTTGATAACAATTTTCTCGCAGTTCTACAAATGGTTTACGGATTTGGAATCAGCTATGAAGTTGGAGGTTTGTACGTGCAAGATGACTTGATAATTTAACACAACAATTTTAATAGTAAAACTGTTTTATGACTTATTATTTTCACATCATTATAGACAGAGGAGAAATATCGGCTCTATGTGAATACCTTGGTTGAACGTGTTGAAATATGTGATGGGATCCTTCAACAGGTAATCTTGCTGTAGTTTGTTGTAATCTTCTCCTAACTCGCTCCCTTACTCGCTGTACATTTCGCGAGCTAAAATTCCAATTTTCACTCTATAGGCATTTCTGGGACTTGTTAAGCTTAAATACATAAACACTCTTTACTCTTGTGTTTACTCTAGCTTCTTCATGCCCTGATGGCCCTGACCTTCTTTCTTTCCATGTTGCAGGTGGATGATGCCCTGAGTTTATTTGATGAATTACAATCACTGCATCAAACAGTTGCTACCAAAACTAAAACTTTGCATGATGCATGTGATCGCTTGGTATGTGCTTTGTTCTTCCCATTTGTTTCTAACCTTATTGTTTCTTATAATTTATATGTAACACCTTAATCTTACATAAATAATACATATAATTTTGAGTTTGCAATTATCATATCTTTTTTGTGTCAACAATTATTATTTGGTTATCAGATCACACTGTCCACATTGAAACATTTGCATTAATTTGGTATCGCTAAACAATTTTGAAGTTGGTATCCAATCAAATGTTGGATAATATGCTGTTAGATCTGCTAGCACCTCGTTGATGCCACTGAAAACAATCACCATCCTAGATAATTGACTCAGTAAGACAGCAGCATAAATCTTATTATGTAAGACAAATATGTTTCTTGAAAGGATTCCTCATTTCTGCATTCTTACACTGGCTGAGGCTTCAGGATCTATGTAAGAATATATAGGAACTTGACATCGTTAGTCAGTACTAATGTGTTATGTGCTTGTCTCCTCTATATTATGGAGTCTCGGACTCATATAGATTGCGCTGCTGACTTCTAACAGTGATGTTCATTTTCTTTATATGACAGTTGATAGAAAAGCAAAGACTTGTCGAGTTTGCAGAGGCACTTAGAAGTAAGCTCAACTACTTTGATGAATTGGAGAATGTAAGGTTCGATAACTTGTCTACCTATTGTTATTCGCAATATAGTATTCTTGCTGGATTAGAGTGTTTCACTTTCTTCCAGTTACAAGTCATTTTGGCTAATAAATTTATTTAAATGCATGGCATAAATTTTGAATAAGCACCCTTGATTTTCATTGTAAGTTGGAAATGTCAAGCTTCATATATCATGGAATCACTAGACATTAAGTGCCATCATTGGTATAACATACATGCCTAATTTGCATTCTTTTGTTGAAACTCTTCAACAATAAATGTCATCATTTGTTATTAAGCTCATAATAGGATACAGAAAAACCTTTAAAGAAGTTGTGAATTTAAAATACTGCTTCAAGATATTGGAGAGTTTGCATTCATAAGTAGGAATGAATAATGAAGTAATAGAAATCAAGAATAAAGATCTCAACTTCCTTTGGGCTGGTAATGTGATGATGTTGTTCTAATAAGCGAATGACATCCATGATGCTACACGCAAAGGCCCCTCAGTGAATGAAAAATAGGTCCGTGCTGTTGCAAATAAACTGTGATGCATGGACAAATTGCTAGTTACAGGGCAGTTATGCATTTCTTGGTTAATTCTTTCTGTTACCTTCGGGCAGCAAAGAAATTCGTTACCGTGGATTAAATTCTTGTCACTATATTTGCTCAAAAAGAAAAAAGTTCTTGCCGCTATAATAAGAGAATACATAAGACGACTTTGGCATTGACACAGAATGTTGGCATGCTTACACCTCCCTATCTCTGTTTCTATCTCTTTGTTCTCAAAAAACCAAGGGGGGAATCCTGTTATCTTATCTTAGAATGTATCCCTTCACTTGATAAAAGGTGTTTTTGGACATCTGCACAGATGGTAAAATGTAGTCTAACCTGACTATGATAAAGACTTGCCTGAATCTAGATAAACTTTGCCAATTTGAAATCTGATCTGAGAGCACACTTATGTTCCATTATTATGGTGAAATCTACTGGATCTTTTTTCTCAACCGATGTGCCGTTGGCTGTCGTAGGGCAAGGCTTTTTGTGATACTTTTGGTGTTTCACAAAGTTAATTTCACTCTTCCAAAGACATTAACAAGATATCCAATGGTTTTTGTCCAAGTTCTCTTTCAACTTGAATATGTATGTTTTTTTTTTGAGGGAATGTATGTATATATACACCCTTCATATTTGATGTCTGAGTTCCTAATGTCTCACATTCTGGATTAATCCATCTGAAACATTATTCTTAATTTTGCACTTGTATGATGATGCAATCTATTGAGACTTACTTCTATAATTGTTCTTTTTTATAGGTTTCCACCAGTTTTTATTCTCCTAGCATGAGCATCAGCAACGGGCAATTTCTGCCTTTGTTAAAACGTCTTGATGACTGTGTCTCGTAAGTGACCCTCACATTATGATTTCTTCAGTTAATCATGAGGATATTTTTTTTTTCTATTTTGTCAATGTACTCATTGGATAACCTATATTGTTTGACTATACTTATGTCCCATGATAAACCTAGATATGTTGAGAGCAATCCACAATATGCAGAATCGGGTGTTTATTTGGTCAAGTTTCGTCAGCTACAGGTCTATAATTATCTCTCAGATTTTTACTTTTAAGAAACTTTTGATAAAGTATTTTCTTTGTCTTAACTCTTGATTGAAAGTTGAAACTTAAACTTGATATTTCTTATATGCTTTCTGCAGTCCCGAGCTTTAGGCATGATTCGTTCTCATGTTCTTTCTGTTCTTAAAGGTGCCTCATCCCAGGTAAGTTATCGTTTAGCCATTAGTCCATTTTCTTATCTTCAATTACTTTGAATCACATTAGATGTTTACCATTTCATGCTTAACGTTAATAATGCAGGTGCAAGCTGCAATTCGAGGCAGTGGTTCAAGCAAAGCCACTGTCTCAGAAGCTGTCGAGGCATCCATTATTTATGTACGTTTCAAAGCAGCAGCTAGTGAGGTATAATGTCTCCAACTTATAGTTATATACACACACATGTATGTGTGTGCACTTATGCTGGTGAAAAGGTTTTGCTGAAATGTTATTTATGTCGAACATTGTTGATTCTGGTGAATGATGATGACCAATTCATTTCTGTTCAGCTTAAACCTATACTGGGGGAAATTGAAGGTAGATCCACAAGAAAGGAGTACTCTCAGATTCTTACAGAATGTCACAAGTTGTATTGTGACCAGAGACTATCACTGGTAAGTTGGTGGAACTTCTCTAAAGATGCAGACTTTTGGTGAGAATTGCACATATTCCTAACATCTTCTAATATTTATAGGTGAAAGGCATAGTGCAACAGCGTATATCAGAGTTTGCTAAGAAGGAGCCCTTGCCATCATTGACTAGGTCTGGCTGTGCATATCTAATGCAGGTGAATCATAATTCCTCTTCAAATGAATTGTAGTGAATGGCTTCTTTCAATTTTTTTATAATGATATCTTTACTTCTACTTCTGTAACATATTGTTAGCCCTCGACAATTTCACATGAGCTAACACCAGACGTTCCAAAGATGGATCTATAATTTTTTTTATGTTGACAATGCATTTAAAACACTTGGAAACATGAATCTCCTCTACATTAGTTACCATAGCTAACAAAATAAAATAAACAAAAAGCACAAAACACTGTTGATATTTTGGCTCGCCATGTGTTTGTAAGTTTCATGCATGTATAATTGGATCTCTGTTCTAAAATATAGCCTCTCAAGTTGGTTCTGATACTCCATGCTGGATGCTGGCTCCTTTGCATACTGGCATGTGAATCATATAAAGGTTAGTGTTACTTGAGTTGGCTAAGTACCTTCTTAAGTTGCACTAGGTCTACCTAGTGTAAAGCCAGAGAGTGTGAAGCTAGAAGTTTCATATCCATTTATATAAATTATTTTGCTTGTCATGGCTGAATCCATTTTTCTAGCATTACTTTATTCTGTGTGGTGAACTCTGAAGCGTAGATTTGTATCATCACTATTTATGTTAATAGTAACTCTTTGCAATCCATCAATTGCATCAGGAATTACTTTCCATAAATTCCTTTTTAGAATGAATTATTTTAGACCAGATGTAGATGACTTTGTTTCTACTTGTCTTTTCTTTTAAGGGGGCAAGAAAACTTGATGTATTTGACATGTGAAGCAACATTTTCAGGTTTGTCAGCTTGAGCATCAACTTTTTGAACACTTTTTTGCGTCATCTTCAGCTGATGTCTCGAGTTTGGCCCCTTTACTAGATCCTCTGTAAGACTCATTCTCTTGCAGCCATTTTCCTCTTTCTTTGGCAGTCTGTGGCTTACAATCATTTCTTTGCTGCATAGCAGCTTCATCCTTTGTTTGTTTATTTGATTGGGAAGGCACTATACAATTACTATTAAACAAATTTTGACATGTAACTTCTGTTTTCTTCTATCCATTGCAGTAGAATTTACTATTCAAGATAACATGAAGGTTCAGTTCATAAACAACATGTTGCATTTTACGCCAAGTTTCTACGTAAAGGGCTGTGCATAATTGATCAATGAGATCTAAAAAATAAAAACCTGAAAATTAAGGCACGAGGCTCTCGCACTTTAGAGCTAACTATCCTCCAAAAAATGGAAGCTGTCGAGTTGAAGAAATGAATGCCTTTTGCTATGTAGTTGTCTGGAGTTTCTTCTGATGGATTCTTTATTTTTTTTGTTTCTAACCTGGTCACATCACTTGAATTTTCAAGATATTTGTTTATTCGCGCGTCATCAACTTTTCCAACTGTTTTGTGCTACTATTATTTTTGTCATGATCCTCATTTTACTGTTTCTCTTATCTAAAAAGAATTCAGAACTTTTATTCTCCTGGTTCACTCTAGTTGTTTAGCTAAGGGATAGTTATGTGTATCCCATTTAATATTTATGCCAATGGTGCAGGTCCACCTACTTGTATGATACTCTACGACCCAAACTTATACATGAGGCAAACCTCGATTCTCTTTGTGAACTTGTTGGCATCCTAAAGGTTGAAGTGCTAGGGGAGCAGTTGAGTAGACGTAGTGAGTCACTTGTAGGATTGCGTCCCACACTTCAAAGGATACTGGCGGATGTTCATGAGAGATTGACCTTTTGTGCTCGAACTCACATCCGTGAAGAGGTATACATCTCAAAACCAAGACTAAAAACTTGAATTGGTGGTTTGTCAAGCATCCCTGCTTCATCAAAAAAGCATCTGGCTTAGTTAGTGTACATGTATCTTACACATTGTAGCATCTCTTTTCCATCTTTTCTTAGTGTATAAAGATGTATGCTTTGATGCAATTACAACTGAATGAAAGTTTTCATAGTTAAGGAATCTCAAGCCATTTGTTTGGAAAATCTATCTTAAGTAACACTTCACTTTTGCTTTGTTTTATTTTTATTCTTACGATGCCAAAGTCTGTTAAAGTTGTGTTTCCATCAACTCAAATGCCACCTATTCTGTTTTTATTTTTCTTGATTTTCTCAAAAGTTGATGACTGGATGGCTAATTTTATGATTATTTAGCCATAAAAGCAACTCCAATCAAATGAGGGGAATGCTTAACTTTCCTTGGTGCTTCTAGTTCGATGATCATGATTAAACTATGAATGAGAATCCAAAAATTTCATATTTATGGAATATCATTCATTCTTCTCATAATTCTTAAATCACACTTCCATGCCAGATTGCAAATTACCGTCCTTCCGATGAGGATCTTGATTATCCGGCCAAGCTGGAGCAATCTGCTGATACAACTTCAAGCACTGCTGTAAGAATGTCTTTTAGCAGCTAGTTTAATAACAAATTGAGAAAACAGTTTGCATCTTAATTAAGTGATATCTTTCTCTATGTTATGTTCTGAAAATCCATGCTTTATTATGATTTAAAATGGTGTGCTTCTCCCTTGTGTTACATAAACTTTTCAACTTATTTTTATGTAATTTGGATAAATCTGAATGCTAACTTTCATGCCAAAAATGTGCTTTGTGGTGTCAATTTCAGTCTCATTTTGTTATATCATATTTGATCTTTGCATATGCGATGCCCAATGGTCAAACTTGTTTTTGCCCGATGAGGGTTCACCAGAATTTGTTTTTGATCTGAAATCACCTCATTCTTGCACTATTACAGGTTGACGATAGTTCTAACATATTCAAGACTTGGTACCGGCCGCTGGAAAAAACTGTGTCCTGCTTGTCAAAATTATATCATTGCTTAGAACCTGCAGTTTTTACTGGTTTAGCCCAAGTATGCCAGGATCTTGTTATATCCAGTTTAAAAGCATGAATTATTTTCCGACTTATTGGCATCTCATTATCAACTATCTTTTGTATACCTATTTCAGGAAGCTGTTGAGTTTTGCTCAATATCCATACAGGTTGGTGAGCCATTATTTTGCTTCTAAAGATTTCTTATTAGGATAATTGGATAGAAGTCACACGTCTTTTGGTTATTCTGGTGATAAGTACAATTCTCAGAGAAAAAACTTTATCGATGCACACATGGATTCTGTAGCAATCCTCCTAACAAGATCTATTCAGAAGAAAGCCCGCCTTGGATGAAGAACAAGTACTTTTTATGATGGGATATGGTCCGTAGAAGATGAAGTGACCAAAAATGCCGAACTACATGATCACTATGAATTCTTGACAAACACATAATAGAGAAGATAATTCACTCTGATGTCATTAAGTCTTCAATCTACTGCCTCTGAAACCATTTTTTTCACTGTATCAGCCAGACCTGACCTGATTCTTTTACCAAAATTGCCATACTTTTTCAAATCATACTTCCATTTGCCTCTTTAGATGATAGAATGATTTTTACTGTTTTGTTGCACATGATTTCATCTAATGCTCTATGTTTATTTTTTTACTGTGAGGGATTGTCCCCTCCCACTCAATCAGGGAGGAGCTTTGGTTCCTCTCTGCTCGACCTGAGAAGGAGACTAGCAACACCTTCTCGACGGCCAATCCCACTGTCATTCTCTCTCTTTCTCTCTCTCACATGCTGGAAGGTGTGGGTGGGGCGGAAGTTTCCCCCCTCCCTTCCTGTGGAAGAAAGCGAACCCAAAAAAAGGAAAAACTCCCTGCCATCCCCTGTGAAAGAAAGTAAATCAGAAAAGGGAAAACTTCCTACCATCCAGTTTACAATGTAAACCCAAACATTGGTTTAAGTCCATACTACCCACGTTCTTTGACTTCACATGCATCATTTTTTTCACTTTTGGAGGTTCTAATCTTCACCCTGCTTATGATAGGACAAGTGTCTCCTTAGGAGAAAAGTCTGTAATCTGTTTTTTCAATTAGTTATTCTTATAATGAAGCCAGTACAACAATATGATGTGTACCACAAATTCAACTGTATGTATCATGTATAAATGTGAAAGGAATAGATATTAAGAAAACAAAAAAGTAATTGTGGAGTGATATGCTTGCTTGCCTGTTTGATCTATCCTGAAATTGTTGTTTCAGAATGCAAGCAAAAATATTGCGAAGAGATCAACTTTAATGGATGGACAGCTGTTTCTCATCAAGCATCTTCTTATCTTGAGGGAACAGGTCAAGAACACACCATTTCCTTTTTGCATCTGTGGTTGTAACATGTTTCCATCTTGTTTAATAATACAAATATAAGTGTCATAACACATTCTCTGATTATTTCAGATTGCACCATTTGATATTGAATTCTCAGTCACTCACAAAGAACTGGATTTCTCCCATTTATTGGTTAGTACAGATTGAAACATCATCTTGTATAACTTTGGGTTACTTTGCTGTATTTCCTCTTACCTCATTAACAGTTGTACTCTAGTAATAACCACAATCAGGATATTGTTAGGAATTCTATGTTTGATTCTTTGTCATTAGGAATGAGAATCCAAGGGATAGCTATGAATTATTATTTTCCAGCAGACACTAATATATTTCTTTTCCAGGAACAATTGAGGAGGATCCTGAGAGGACAGTCATCACTATTCGATTGGTCACTATCAAGTTCATTGGCTAGAACCTTTTCTCCTCGGGTACTCGAAAGCCAGATAGATGCCAAGAAGGTATTCAGAATTATAAACTCAAGTCTACATTTTTTTTGGTGGAACACGCACATTCAAATTTTAAGACTTTATTGTTCCTTTTATTGACAATGACTAATCTTGTATAAGCTTTATCAAGGTATCCTTCTATAAATTGGTGAACATGCCATTACACTTTGGTTTTCCTAATATCCTCTTTCTTTCAGGAACTTGAGAAAAGCCTCAAGACTACTTGTGAAGAATTTATTATGTCTATCACAAAATTAGCTGTAGATCCTATGCTCTCATTTGTTACCAAGGTAACTGAGTTTTTTTGTTGGTTCTTTCTCAAAAGAAAACTTTATTTGCTAGTTGTGTTGTTTCTGCTTTGGTATCTACATTTCTTATATATTAATGAACACAGTGTAAGGAAAAGTGTCTAATCTTAAGCTTTAGAATCACTATCCTTCTATAAGCCACTTGTCCATTGTTATGCATTTGATTAGATCAACGTTAAGCTTGCCTTTTCAATTCCCCTTACACACAACAAAAAATAAAATATGAAGTGCTGTATCCTGGAAAGAAAAAAAAAACATGTACTGTTGATCCTGCAATTGAAATTTACATGCTCAATGTTAACTCAAGTTCTATTGATTAGGTTACTGCTGTAAAAGTTGCACTATCATCTCGTAGTCAAGGGCAAAAGACAGATTCTGTTCTGGCGAAACCCCTTAAGAGTCAAGGTTTTGCTGCTCCAGAGAATGTGGTTGAGATAGTTCAGAAGGTATACTTACAAATGCATCTTTTTCCTCTGTTTTTCCGTATACTGACATGATCCTCATGTGACCTGATCTGAACAGGTTGGGGCAGCTCTCAAGGAAGATGTGCCAAAAGTAATGGCCAAGATGAAGCTGTACCTGCAAAATCCGTCAACTCGGATGATCTTGTTTAAACCCATCAAGTAAGATAGAGGCCCTTAATAACAAATGGTCAGAATGTTTTGTAGCTTTGCTCTTTGATTGGCTAGCTTAGCTTATTTCTTCATCTTGTTCCTCAAGATGTGTAGTACTGCTTTGCTAAAAAAAAAAGATGTGTAGTACTGCTTGTGCCTTAACTATCAACGAGTACAAGCGCTCTCTTATGCAATTTGTTCATCTGCGAAGATTGACTAATATGAAATACCAGGGATCTCATGCAATAATAACTTCGGTATTTCCACCGTGCTGCAGGACAAACATTGTCGAAGCTCATTTACAGCTGCGGTCACTGCTGAAATCTGAGTACTCACCAGAAGAAATAGAACGAATTGGTATGATTGCAATAGAAGATCTTGAAGCGCAACTTGACAGCCTTCTCTAGTTCTATGAGTGACCGGTGTTGTCACCATCTTATGCATTGAGATTTTTGTTTACTCATGGATTTTATAGGATACGAACTATAGTTTTCTGGTTTTCCATCTGAACACAGTATATATATATGGCATATACTATTCCTCTGTAAGTCGCAGCTGTCAATTTTTCAGCTTGAAAGTAGGCTTAAGAAGATTAATAATGGACTGCAATTATTGAGAGATTATTGTTAAAATATGTTTTTCATAAATGATGCTTGACATTTTATTGTCGTGGTTCCCTTTTTAGTAACATAACTGACTTGCTAATTGTTCTTCAGTAATGATTTCGTGCGATAATGCCAACTACATCCTCCGCGTGTTACAATTGTGCCTTATTTGCGATTGCGACTTATTCAACTAATTTTTGGAAATTCAAAAAAAAATAATTAAAGGATATATCTTAAGATTAGAGATAATATTAGTGTGGATTAATTAATGTGTCAATTTTGTTTCCTCTACAATGCTCGTGAAATTTTTTTTTTTTGATAAAACAATGCTCGTGAATTGATATCTTGTTAACATTAAAATAAATAAAGCATTCCTTTCAAAAGAAAATAATAAGTAAATTAAAAGTTAAAGAAAAATATTTTTCTCCAAGAATTCAATTTCTTTAATAAAAATATTTTTTGTTCTTACAATGATTAATGGATAAACCATGACATAGATGATATATTATAATTAAAACCATTTGTTTATTAGAAGACTCTAAATATTAATAAGTATTGTTACTTCTTAAGAAATGCTAAAATATTACATAAAAATATATTTACTACAAATATTTTTATTATGTGATGGTCAAATAGTCTTATTATTTATCTCGTCCATTATTCTTCCCAAATGGATAATTCCCAAGTTATTTCTCGGGAGCGAAAAATAAAAAATAGACGAGAGCAATAAAATGCGATACCAGTTTGGTTCTCAACCTCCCATTTCGACTCCTTCCTCACACCACCACCACCACCACCATCATCACATGGAGAACTCGCTTCTTGGTTGCTGCGAGCTCCGGCGGCACCCCATCGCCGCCCCTTTCATCATACCTCCGACCCCCTCGAAAACCTTCGAATTCGCCATTCCCGCCGCCTACAAATCCTCCCGGAAACCGCCGCCGCCGCCATCTCCTCCGCCTTCTTCCACCTTCCCCAAGCGCCGTGCCGACGGCAATGACAGCCTCCAAGAAGCCGTCTCCGCTCTCGAAATGGGGACCCCCATCGAGCCCGGAGCCTACATGTCCTTGCTCCAGTCCTGCATCGACTCTGACTCCATCGACATCGGTCGGCGGCTCCACGCGTCCGTCGGCTTCGTGCGGGACCGGAATCCTTTCGTGGAGACCAAGCTCGTTAGCATGTACGCCAAATGCGGCAGCTTGGAGGAGGCCCGCAGGGTGTTCCACGGAATGCGCGAGAGGAACTTCTTCGCTTGGTCGGCGATGATCGGCGGGTGCGTTCGGGAGCAACGCTGGGGGGAAGTCGTGGGGCTGTTCTATAGCATGATGATTGAAGGTTACGTGCCCGACGGTTTGTTGCTTACCAAGATCCTGCAGGCCTGTGGTAACGCCGGCGACGTTGCGACGGGGAGGCTGCTGCATTCCCTGGCTGCGCGCATTGGGCTTCTGGACTCAACTGATGACACCCATGTCAGCAACTCGGTTTTGGCCATGTATGTGAAATGTGGAGAATTGGATGTGGCCACTGAATATTTCGTGAAGATGGGCAGACGAGACAGGGTGGCTTGGAATTCGATCATTTCTGGGTATTGCCAATGCGGTGATCGTGAAGAGGCTCTTAGGCTTTTTGAACAAATGAGAGCTGAAGGGATTGAGCCTGGTGCCGTTACATGGAATATCTTGATAGCGAGTTATACTCATTCTGGTAACCTTGATCATGCAATGACACTCATGAAGCAGATGGAAAAGACTGGACCGGAACCAGATGTCTTTACTTGGACTAGCATGATTTCAGGGTTTGCTCAGAATAACCGGGCAAGTGAGGCGTTAGATCTCTTCCGGGTGATGCTGCTCTCTGGAGTGGAGCCAAATGGAATGACAGTTGCCAGCGCTGTATCAGCTTGTACTGCTCTACAAGCTTCAAACATGGGGAAGGAACTCCATTCTTATGCAATTAAGATCGGAAGCACAGGAAGTGTTCTGGTGGGAAATTCATTACTTGACATGTATGCAAAGTGTGGCAGACTTGATGATGCTAAGAGGATGTTTGATGGGGTTCTGGATAAGGATATTTTCACTTGGAATTCAATGATTGCAGGGTACACAAGAGCTGGATATTGTGGTAAAGCTTATGAACTTTTCTCGAGTATGACAAACTCGGGAGTGCCTCGAAATGTAATAACTTGGAATGTCATGATATCAGGCTATATACAGAATGGGGATGAGGATCAAGCAATGGAGCTTTTTCATCTAATGGAGATAGAGGGGGTCAAAAGAAACACTGCCACATGGAATACTCTCATCTCTGGATCTTTGCAGAATGGACATGTGAACACAGCCTTCAAAATATTCAAACAAATGCAATTAGTTTCATGGAAGCCTAATTCAGTTACTTTCCTAAGTATCCTTCCGGTTTGTGCAAATTTGGTATCTGCACGGAAAGTGAAGGAGATCCATTCTTGTGTACTGCATAATGATTTGCAAGGTGATGTCTCAATAGCTAATGCTCTGATAGATGCCTATTCAAAATCAGGGGATATTAACTATGCTCGAGTGGTATTTAATGGCATGCAATCAAAAGATATCATATCTTGGAACTCCGTGATTGCTGGGTTTGTTCTACATGGCCATTCTCATGCTGCATGGGATCTGTTTAGTCAGATGAAACAGGCCGGGGTAAGACCAAACAGAGCGACTATTGCCAGTATGATAAATGCATGTGCTCTAGAGGGAATGATAACTGAGGGAAATAATTTGTTCTCTAGCCAAATAGAACACTACCAGCTTTCACCGCGACTAGAACATTACACTGGAATGGTAAGTTTATTTGGTCGTTCCGGTCGACTTAGGGAAGCCAATGATCTAATCGAGAAGATGCCCATCGAGCCTGACTCTACTGTTTGGAATGCATTGCTAACTGCTGCGAAGAACCATGGAAATCTCAGGATGGCAAATCATGCGGCAGAACAGTTATTCAAGCTGGAACCAAAGAATTCTGAAATTCATAATTTACTATCACATACACAAGCTTTATATGGGAAGTCCAGTGATGCATCAAAGGGGAGAAAATCTAAGAAAGATACCAAGGTTCATGGTGCTCATGGTTGTTGCTGGATAGAGGTTGGACACCGAGTGTATACCTTTCTTACTGGGGACAAGGTTGCAATGAGTTCAGAGTTTGAACTCCCTGAAATAAATTGCAAATCAGCAGGTATGAAGGAAGCCGTCCATGAATTTGATATATCAAATCTCGAGATTGAGGAAGAAAAGGAAGAGTTAGTTGGTGTCCACAGTGAGAAGCTAGCAGTCGCTTTTGGTCTTCGTAACTTACCTTCATCTAAAAGCATTCGCATAGTTAAAAGTTTACGAGTATGTACCAATTGCCATACCACATGCAAGATCATCTCTAAAATGCAGCAACGTGAAATTTTGATCAAGGACCCAAAGGTTTTGCATCATTTCAAAGATGGGAAGTGTTCTTGTAGAGACTACTGGTAGGTCAAGAGAATTGCATGTGAAATTGCAGTTGACTTAGAACGGCTTATGGTCTCAAATAATTGTCCGACGGCACCAATTGAAATGGTATCATTTCATCTGGAGAACTTGGCCTACATGCAATGGAGGTGGATCACGATTCTAAATTTTGCATTAGACTTCAACATTGTGCATATTTTATCTAATGGAGCTTGGATTGGTGACTACCTCCACTTGTTCATTTTGCAGATATTCCAAAGTTTGCAAACAAGGGAAGGCTCCAAGTGTTTGAAAAACCTCATAAGGTGTTCAAGTTGAGGTAATTTTTTCTTTTTTTGAGAAAGGTGAGGTAATTATTATTATCCAGAAAAGATTGTACATTTGTTCAATAGTCAGGTTGTTCTTTTACTTACAGAGGGTAATAATTGCATAAAATTGATTGAAACACCAATTCTTTTGTCTCTAAAAGTTATATCAGAGTTCTCAAGGAACATATTCTAAATCACTTGTTATCTCCCGAACTATACTAGATGAATCGTAAAAAAATTTATTTCATCACCTCAATGATGATTAATTTGTATTATATAACTGAATCAACTGGAGGATTGTGAACCATTATCTGTGGGTCCTCCAACTGGACTGGAGCGGATGCGGGACCAACTGACGGGCGAATCTGAGGACTTTGTACTGGTCATGACAACAGCCTTTAATCGCTAGTAGGAAGCAGCGGAGGACCCTCTTCTTCACAGACCAATAGAGATAGTCGTAGATCAAAATCATGTGGACCATGCTCCAGACTTCCATTGAACGGTCTTTCAAAGATGAGAGATCGATGTGTATCGGGGTTGCATCAGTCCCCAAATGAAAGTGCTAAGTTGGAACGTTAGAGGCTTGGGAGAAGTTGGACGACTGAGGGTACTTAACAATTACCTAACGGAGTGGAAAGCAGATTTTTTTCTTTTACAAGAATGAAAGTTGTCTAACTGTTCAATTATGGTACGGAGACAAATAGGTGGAACAAGGCTTAACAATTTTGTTGCTCCGAACACAATTGGCAGATCTGATGGCTCTTTGATTGGATGGCAGGATGACTTTGAGCTCATTAATTCTTTCTTTGGTCACTATTGCATCTCTGTTATCCTAAGGATTGGTGAAGTTTGCGAGCAAATGCTCGTTACTTGTGTTTATAGCTCAGTTTCCGGCTTGGAACGTGGATATTTTTTGGGAAGACTAGATGCTATTCGCGATAACTACATGAATATCCCTTGGCCGATCGAGGGTGAGTACAATGTGACACTGAACTTAAGGATAGACCTGATGGTTAGGCAGGGGCTCATTGACATACCAATTAACAACCGTAGATTTATGTGGCACAACTCATCTTCGGTAAATGCTAAGTCAGCTTGATCGATCTCTATGTTCTACTGAGATGGCTAGGCTCTTTCATATGGTTGAGGTGGTCGCCTTGGACCATCCATTCTCCGATCACACTCCTATCATGTAGCTGTCTAAGGAGGAGACAAGATGTGAGACCTATTTCGAATTTGAGAAGCCGTGGCTTTTGAACCCAGGCTTCTGATAATTGGTGGCTGAATTTTCCTTCCTTTTCTTCGGCCACGAAGACATTGTTTTTGAACTTAGAATTGCTTCGAAATTCCTAAGATCTTACCGGCAGTCCTTGAGAGCAGAACTGCTCAGACATCGTTATGCAACTCTAGAGAACATCAGCAGGATCAATCATCTGGAGGATGTTCAACAACTCACTGTGGAGGTTGGAGAGAGACGTCGACATCAGATGGTAAAACACGAGGACTGCAGGTTGGAGACTCTGGATAGTGCTCGAGACAATTATGGTTGAGGGAAGGGGATTCTAATACCCACTTTTTTCACCTTAAGTGCCAGCAACCGAAAAAGTAATAAAATAGACGAAATTATCGTTGATGGTAATGAGATCAGGTGTTCGGAATAAGTGGGCCAGGCTGTTGCATGCAATATGAGGAGATGAAAGAGTGGTTCTTGGGGTTGGGTTTCTGGATGATTCTCAGCGACAGTCTCTTATATCCCCCTTCTTTAAAGATGAGGTACAGACAACGATGAAAGAATTGAAAGGATAGGGTTCCCAGGTTCGCATGGTTTTCCGATTCTTTTCTTCAAGGAATTTTAGCCAAGTTCTAATGGAAGACAATTGTGAGCGTCTTCAATGAATTTTTTAATGGTAAGAATGGTTTTGAAAGGCTGAATCGGGTCTTCCTTTCTCCCAATGAAGGGCTCGCCTAAAGAATTTGCAAACTATCACCCTATTGCCCTTTCTAATGTTATCTACTTGCTTACTTCTATGGTGCTTGCTAATAGACTTCGAGTACTCATTGATGGTTTGTTGTTGCTTGTCCAGTTGGCATTTATCCGTGGTCCATCTATCTTGGATAGCTATGCTATGGCCTCTGAAGCGGTTGTTGGATGAAGAAGGAGAAGATGTAGGGGATTTTTGTGGAAAGTAGACTTTACTAAGGCATGTGGTTCAACTGATTGGAACTTCCTTTGGAAATCTCTATCCAGTTCTGGTTTTCCTGAGTTATGGATCACGAGGAAGAAAAGATGCATTACGACAATGTCCTCTGTTCTTATAAATGGGGCGGTTGTGGTTGGATTCAGCCTCAGTGTGGAGTGAGACAGGATTGTCCACTCACACCTCTTCTTCTTGTCGTTGCGTGGGCGCTTTGGTTGTCCCATCTTTCTCCTTATGTAGGGCAGGGTTGTTATCTGGTTTTTCATCTTCATTGGATGAGTCTTATTTGGTTCCTCTCCTCCAATATGCCGATGATACAATATTCTTTATTAAGGGCGGGTGGAGGCTGCCCAATGAACCGCAATAATGGTGGAACTCTTTGCCGATTCTCGTCTGTAAGTAAACCGATCTAAATCCATATTATTCAATTTGGCTTGGAGTCCGATGAAGTTATAAGGTGCGCGGAGGAGCTGTTGACACCTATGGGTACTTTACCTATATCATACATGGTCTCCCTCTGATGGAGAAGCAAATGAGATCCTGGGATTGGTCTCATGTTATTCAGAGGATAGAAAGCAGGCTCGAGGAATGGAGAGCTAAGACACTCTCATGTGGTGTCCGCTTAATCTTACTCCAGTCTGTCCTTACGACACTCCCATTATATTATCAGTAAGTGTTGAGAATGCCAAAGAAGGTGGAGGCGAGATTCCGACACTCTGATAAAGATTTCTTTCTGCCAAAACTACAATAGCAGCAGCAAGGGGGTTCATCTTGTTGTCTGGTCGGAAGTGTTCAAGCCCAAACAGGAGGGCGGTCTGGGGTTTCTCTTTCTTTGTCTCTAGGCGGATAGCTATCATAGTTGAGTTGCTCGGGGTGGCATCAGGACTGCAGATTAACCATGCCAAATCATCCTTCATCCCTTTTGGTATGGCACCAGAGGAGGCCGACCACTATAGTGCAGAGCTACAGACGCCCATCAGCTCCCTATCGATTACTTACTTGGGACTACCACTCTCAGACCGCCACATAGGATCCCGTAGTTGGACTCCGGTCATCGAACGTATGGGGCACATGTTACATGGTTGGAGTTCAAGATTGCTATCATGAGGCGGCAGGCTAGTATTGCTGAAATCCCTACTGTCAGCTCTACCCATATACTACATGTCGGTGATGCGGATGCCAGCACAGGTGAAGCGTCGCATTGACACCCTTAGGAGCAGGTTCTTTTGGAGAGGCAGCAGCCTAGACAGATCTGGGGTACACCTGGTAGCATGGAGAGAGATATGTCGGCCTGTGTCAGAGGGGGGACTTGGAGTGTGGAATCTGCGCTGGACAAATCAGGCTCTCTTAGCACGATGGGTCGATCGGATCATGGGTGCAGAGGTAGACTTATGGAGGACGGTTTTTGATGCATGCTACGGGAGAGTCTTGACATGGGAGTCTCGATTGCATTTACCGCGACGGGCATCTTCATTCTGGCGCGGGGTGTCAGCTATTCTCCTACAGCTACAACTTTTCTTCCATGCTTCTTTGGGATCAGGGACTGGATTCTCGTTCTGGCACCATGAGTGGCTAACACTAGCAGTGGCTTTCCCTAGACTTGTTGCTCTCTCATCAGCACTGACAGCGACAGTCTCGGAGGTTTGGTCATCATCTAGCACCTCCGGAGGGGAAGGCTCATGGCTCCCAACCTTCATATCAGCACTATCAGATAGGCTTTCCCAGGAGCTCTTCACACTCTTAGATCGGATCACTGGCCACCGCCCCGATGCATCTGGAACAAATTGTTGGCTATGGTTATCAGGTGGCTACTCAGCTAGAAGGGTTTAGACAGTTGTTACCCCGCGATATGACTCCAGACATCATTCGAGAGGACACCGGCCGACTGGGGAGTCAGACCTTTTCCTTTGCGGTTTTCTGGTGAGCAACACGAACACTTTGACGGTTACTCAAATGTAGATACATCTACGTAGATATGTGCATTGTCATGTGAAGGAATAATAAGGATTAGAGTCTGATTGATTATTGGTTAATAAATCTGATTCCGGATAATTAATCTATCTTTTAATCTTATTTTGGTAGTTATGAAGACTTATTAATCGGATTTGTAGTAATAATTGAATAACTACAGCTATATGTTTATATAAGTACAGATAAGTATATCTATATGCCAAGTGCACAATAGTTATGGGATTAATGACATCTTAAGATGGAAACCTGTTAAATAATGTTGATTAGAACTTGACTAAGTGCTGAACAATTGATCTGATCTCTGTTGATTAACATGACTTATTAATCTGATCTAGTTTAACTAATCTGATTTTTATTGGGAAGGTGTCGAATAATTACAATACCATTTATGTAGATGTGTTTATATCCATACTGATGGTTATATAAACATAGTTTCATGTGTTATTAGCTGCTAAATATATATAGATATATGTGCTAACTCATAAGTGAGTAAAAGCATGATTAGTATTGATACTTGTGGGCATAAGAATAATAACAATGAAACTGATAGAATATAAGTTGTGAAGTAGTTAGAAGAGCAGTTAACCCCTGCTAGAAAGTCTTTTGGAGATTTAGTTGAAGGATATTGCATGTTATATATGTATTATCCAAAAGTATGTTGTTGTCTACTGTTAAGTGCTGAATAATTATAGGTTTATGTTGTCTCTAGATGGCAGCAAATGGAATAGAAACAGTGAAGTGCCGAACAATCATAGATTTATGTTGTCTCAGGATGGCAGCAAATGGAATAGAAACAGTAAGGATTAACACTGGATTTACTGCTGATTACTAATCTGATTTCTGGCTATTAAGGTTGTATTAACTTGATCAGAGTAATTAAATTGGGATATTAATCTAATTTTTTGGTTAATTACCAAATCATGACTATATTGTATACATGTATAGATAGTTGTATGTAGATAAAATTGATTGAATAAATATAATCACAAATTTGTATGGTTGCTACCCAAATTTGGAAATGATCATGTATATAAGACAATTAATGGAATCTAATCGGATAATTGATTAGGTTCTCGTTTGACTGATTTGCTCGAACGCGAGAGACCCAGCGAGGTCGAACGTAGCCGAGGTGAGTTGGACTTTCCACAAATCTATATCAGTGCCACAACGTACTGGTCCAGTTAATCACTTCTTTAGCGCATGTGGTTAATTATATTAGTTAATGATGTGATTGTCGTTTGAGTTATTGTCATGATGTGTGGGATTCGATCTTCCGATGTTTTCACGAGTTTTCGTGACGAGATTTCTATGGATTCGGAAGTTGTGATGTATTATCTTATCTTGATTTTTTGGATGTGTGATTGTGTATTTGTTGTGAATCCTGATGGAAACTATATTCTAAATATATATTTATATCTTTGATAATATCATGACACATCATGCATATGCATTAGAGCATGCATGGTGGCTCGCGTGGTAGCAAAGGGATGACTCGCGTGAGAGCAAGATGGTGATGAGAGAGTCATTTGCGGGCACGAGCTACAACTGTGCAGACTGTTTGACCTCTCGTGGAGAATGATGTGATATGTATGTTGGATTATGGTGACGAGAGAGTCATTTGCGGGCACAAGTGATGGATGTCGGGTTGTTTGACCTTTCGTGGAGGACGAGATAGTCATTTGCGGGCGCGATTGGCGCGGGCTGTTTGACCCACTCATGGCGGATATAATGAGATACATGTATGGTGGATGTGAGATGTACTCGTAGATGGCGAGTAGTGTTATGATACATAGTTATTGGATCAGACATAGCATGTTTTGACTTTACATCTGGTTTGCAAGTATTTTCCACATTTGAGGCTATGTATTATATAGATTTTGAATGTGGTCTTCCGTTGAATTTATTTTTCGGATGGTTTGAATGTTTTATGGATCCATTTTTTCACTCATTGAGTCATTTATGCTCGCTCATCTTGTTATTGTTGTTTTATAGGTGAGGAGGAGGAGACACTCCTCGATATCTAGATTGATAATGATTGTTTTGCATTCTCACAGACCACTAAAAGGGAAAGATAATTAGGATGTGCATGAGAGAGTGGGAGGATGAGTCATGTTGGGTTTTTTTTTCATTACCATAGTTACTATTCTTTGACACTCTTGTGTCCATATTCTCATCATTTGTGTTGAAGTGTTGTTGACTTATTAGGGGCATCTGACCCATTTGCATTCGTTATTTTTTTATTATGGTATATATATGATTCAGGCTTGACCCATATAACTATATGTACATGACGCATGATAGATATTTAGTAAAGGTTATGCCGAATTTTTTGACAAATTTTAGAGTATTTGAACCTTCGGTCTTTCGTTTTGACCATTATACTGTTGAGTTTGAATTTGAAATAGTGAAAAGTGATAACACCCTTTGTCGCGTCTCGGGCAGCGGATTTGGGGCGTGACACGCTGGCTCACAACAAGAATTTTATTTTGACATAGGTTGGACTAATCCGGCTGGTTCAAGCTACGATGGTTGGGCTCCTATTTCTCACCATCACTGTCTGATCAACGGTTCGATGATTTGCTCAGATTGCTGGGAACAATTAACCAGGTCTGATTGAACAACTCTTTAGTGGACGACTAGCAACAGTCGGAGGGTGATTTCCAGGTGAAACAGACATGAGTTGTTGAGGGCTCCAATTAAGATGGTTCATGTTGTCTTCATGATGGACTGCAGGCTCATATGGCAGTCTCGATCCCCACTGAAAATCAAATTTTCTATGACTTAGAAAAGAACTCTTACTCATGCATATTGGGCAAGGTGGCATCCTGGTGATTCGGCAATATGTAGCTTGTGCGAGGAAGTGGAGGATTTGGCACATCTATTTTTCAGCTGTCAATTTGCTTGGGATATGTGGAATTTGGCACACATTGGCTGGATAAATATTAATTAGGAGGAATTTTGAAGCTCCGATGGGTGGGTCATCCGCCACCATTTTATATAGATCAAGGAAGGAGCAGGTAGGGATCTTTGTTATTCTCTAGGCATTATTGCTGCAACGAAATGAGAATTTTTAGAGTGCGACATTAGTGGACAACGTAGTTGCACATGCTAATGCATTGGTCGAAGATTGGAAACTTTTGGTCTGATTCATGTGTTTATATATTGAGTGGGCTTAATGCCACTCCAAATCTCTTATTGCCACTCCTCTGAGACAGTTTTACCCTCCATTAAAATTGAAGCATAAAACCCATCCTTAGTTCTCTTCTCGAAGTCCACCCTTAATCTAATAAAAGGAGAACCAGAATTTATTGTTTCTTTAATTTTTGACAACTTGTGTTTATAATTTTTCATTTCCTCTAATTAATCATTACTTTATTTCAACAAGAAGGCAAGGAGATCAATAATTGCTTAAAGCACCTTGAGAATTACAGAGCATCAAATGTAGTCTAAATGGAACTCAAACCATAATGTCAATATAAATAAATTTTTGGTAAAAGAATGTATGGGAAAAACAAATAAAAGTTATGTATTCTTCATCTTACAAATACATGGAGTTCTATATAAGCTCTCAATTCAATAAAATACAATGCAGTAAATATGAAAGCACCCAATGAAAAATTTAATTTCACATAAATTATAATTTTTTAATAAAAAATATAAAAATATATTTAAATGCAATCCCTTCATGAACATAGCTAAATTACGTGAAAATATCTGAACTGAACATATCTATAATTTTTTGGAGCTAGTGTGCTAAGTAAAGATTTTTAAGATTTTAACCATCATAACTTTTCTTATAATATTTTAAATTGGATGAAGTGTCAAGGTAAAATTAATGAGGAGAATGATGAATAGATGTGAAACTCAGATATGAAACTTAGTAATTTGTGTGCATTTTAATATAGAGGAAGGGTAAAAATGTTTTAATTGGAGTGACAATAAGAAATTTGGAGTGGCATTAAGGCCACCCTTATATATTTTGTCTTCACATACTTTGTAAGAGAATTCTATTACTATTTAATGAATGACTGAATCATTAACAATCTTGATTAATTCTTTATTGTTCTAAAAAATAATCTACTGTATTAGTGTAAACCATGAAATAGATTGTAGAGGTTCACTTGATTTAATATTGCATTTTCCTTTTTCCCTTGATACACTGCTTATCTTTGTTATGTTAGAAATGTCCAGGTAATAACGCTAAAGTCCCCAGTCCGAAGTGTTACCTCTGTACGGAGTACAAGGTTTGGAACTTAGAATGAGGATTTCACACCATTAGGCTCTGGTGCCCTCTTTAGAGTTGTTGTATTTAATCCAAATAATGTTGATTTGGATATTGTAACGTGATTTTACTGTTGAAACTATTCAAAAATATCAAAAGCAGAAGTAGGATTTTGTAAGAATATTAAATTTTAAGTATAATATAGACAATGTCTTCAATCTTAACTTCTGTCGAGAGGGAGGGTTGGGATCGATGAAATTTTTTATCTGGGATTTCATATTTTGTGATAAAGGTCTTATTTTTCGAAAACTATTGCAAATTTTTATTCCGAGATAAATTCTTATTATTTGTTAAGCTAGTGAACCAAATAAAATCTTTACATTAGAAGATCATTTGAGTCATTACAATTCTTTCTGATTTTTTTTATCATGTATCATAGTTCGAAAGCATAATCCATTTAAAAATGAATTTTACAAATTTTGTGTATCTTGTACAATTTTATCGATAACTAAGACTTTCAAGCATGGAGAATCATTGTTTTTCCTTTCAACGAAAAGTTTATTCCAGATTCGAATTTACGTTTGTTTCGGGAGAAAAATATTGTTCCAGTTGTTAAGTACGTACTAAACCACGTCTCTTGCCAAATAACCACACTTTTGAGAAAATTTCTTAATCCATTTATATGGGAGTGAACATGTCAATACAGAGCTAGTTAATACGAACAGTGACCCTTTTAGATGCTCAAGCCTTTTAAGGTAATGATGTCGACATTCCAGCTAATTTAGTTTTTCTGTGTCCATTTTTTGATTTTAATGTCGTAATTAACTTTGAAAGCTATTTTGCATAATTACCTTTTGAATCACTAACAAGGTTGTGGTTCTGGGTGGTCACCAGATGCGAGAAAGTTTGATTGGCACAGAGATAAATTTCAAACACAAGATGAATGCATGCCTTGTAGAATCATGGTAGCACACATTTTAATTGATATATTTGATGTTAAAAGTATAAATATAAAAATCTTGCTTCTTCTATAGGTTTAAACTATTGAGATTTATAGTAGCACATTTATTTAATATAATATTAAAGTTAACATTACTCGTATTAACTTTTTTTTCAGGTGTTAAATTTTGAACTAAAATCAAAATCATCAATGTTTTATACGCACGCAAGGAGAATGTTAATAATATAAATATAAAGATTTTACTTTTTCTATAAATCTATTGTTAATAATATATTTAATTTAATTACTAATATAAATAAATATATTTTTTGAGTGTACAAAAATATGTCCGCCGTTCTAACTCCAAAAGTGGATTTTTTTTATAGGGCAAAGATGTTACACATCTTTGAAACCTTTTATGCATTTTATTTTTACCATAGAGAAATGTTATGAAATCTTCGCATATTTTATTTCCAAACGAAAGAAAGTAAAAATTTAAATGTATTTTAAGAATGTTAACCATAAGATGATTTTATTTCCAGATTCAATATGATAACAGCTCTCTTTCATGTAAGACAAAGTTTGTGCAACAAAGAATTTTAAAAAGTTGAAATGATAATATCCTAAAACAAAATTTCAAAATGACTCGTCCGGAACTAAAAGAAAACTCCAATCATTCGTACAAAAAATTTGGTTAAAAACATCCTTATCTTTTTATCCATTTTTTCTCTACAATACTTAGAAATGGTTTTTTTGGGTATCACTAATTGCTTGCTTTCTTTTTGGTGTAATAATTGCGTGCTTTTAATAGAAGATTGAATCGACAAGTGATAACGAGATGGCACATGAGATTAGTGGTAAGCGGCTGAGGAAGCACTTAACATCAAATTTGTATCACCATATCATTGTCCATGTCTCATTCATAAGCCAACTCATGGAAGCATGCGAAAGGAAGAAAGTAAACAATGCTCAACCCTCAACTTCTTCCCGTTCATGACATTGATATATGAAAGTATGGTCGAAAAATTGTCATTTCAAGTATATATATGTATACATATATATACATATATATATATATATATATATAGGAAAAAAGAATATGTTGTGCATTTATGCCTAGCACAATGTGTAGCATATCAAACTAATATTTAAATTATATATAAAACTGATCTTTTTATTTTTCAAATGATCTACTTGATATATTATATGTTGGATTTCATCCAACCATTTAAAATTTGAGTTTATTTTTTAATTTATTGTTACTTGATTCAATGGTTGAGATGTGAGTAAAAAATAAAAATTTGGTATACTCAATCAAAATTAAGATCGGACCACTCTCATGTACAAAAAACTCTATTATAATTAATAAAAAATAATATCAAAGTCATCGGATAAAATTTAATAAGGTAATCTGTATGCTACACACTCCCTATTTTATATATATATATATATAAGTGTCATACAATATTTTATTGATGACATGATGTTAAATATAATCGATAATCATCAAATCTTAAATTTACAAAGATAATTTACTATCATAATTATACTATTCTGTTCTATTTGGTTCAAAATTTATTATGCCGAGAATAAGTATAATTATACTCGCGGGATAGTAATATTCAATTTTTATTCTCGTTTGTGTTTGGTTAAGAAGTAAAGAATTTTGCAAGTAATCTCAATATGTGTTTGGTCAAATATGAAAATAGATAAATATAAGTTATATATTTTTATTTATAAAATATGAAAAAAATAAAATAATCTTTACATTGATTTTATGATGAATTAATTATATCATTAAATATACATACAATTACAAATAAAATATAGATATATTTCTATATTTTCTCAATAATATAATTTATCTGTTGGATACTAAGAATTAAACTTTAAATCAATTACAATATTTTTATTTTAATTATATTTACACAATATTACATATTTTATAAGGTTCTCATTTAATTTTTTATATAAAAGAGTTTGAGTTTTTTTATTTAAATATTTAACTTATTAATTATTTTTTATAAATTTTTATTACATATATATTTTATTTATTCATATTTGTTTTTTTAGTAGATATTAAATTTATATTTTTTAATAAGTATATCCAACTTGAATATAATATAATATCTACATTTTAGTATGTATAATATCAACATTTTTTAATAAGTATATCCTCTCATGAGCTGACGCCCAGTATATAAGGCTCAAATAGGAATAAAAAATAAAATAGAATAATAAATTATGCTTAAGAGAAATATCATAAAAGACATGTGAATTATTATTCATCATCATTATCTTCTTTTGAGGTTAACATCATCATCATCATCATCATCATCATCATCATCATAATTATTATTATTATTATTATTATTATTATTATTATTATTATTATTATTATTATTATTATTATTATTATTATTATACAGAAATCAAGCTTTGATTTGTATTTTTACTTATAGATTACTTCCTTTACGTTTATTTTACTTCTTAAGTTGTTATTTCCTTTTTTTCAGAAAGCAACTATACAACTTTTTTTTATATCACGAAAGGGGATAAGAGCTAGTACATTAAATATATATAAGGCAGCCTAGAAAATTCTCGAATAAATTAAAATAAAATATGGCAACTATTGACTTCAGCTAATTTAAAAACCTTACTGCAACAAAAAAAACCATCCTATTATTTATTAATCATATTCGCATTAATTACTACATATATTAACAAGAAGCGTGTATACATTATCTATAATCTAATTTCATCGTTATTATAACCAACAATAACAATTTTAATTTCATGGCGCTAATAGTTAAGGCATATCTCATCGCTTCACCCTTAATTATTCTACTCGAAGCTACAACAAGCTAGGCCACCTTCTATTCTATACATAAGCTAATGTAACGAGTTATATGTATGGTTAGCATATTTAGCAAGTATTTGGATAGTCAGATAGACAGATACCATATATCTAAATTTCCCTTGTCTAAGTATTTGTATCATTGTCTTGATATTTTTATTATAATTATTGCTATCATACATGTACATAACTTAGGAGAAGAATTAGTCGACGTACATGACTGCCCAACGTTTAAAGCTAAGCATGCCTCATGCCCAACTTTAGTACGTGTTCGCCTTCGTCATGGCTAATCAGCCTTAAAGGCTAAAGGGAAAACTTTGGCACACGATAGATCGAGTTCGGCCAATTAGCCTTTTCTCACGCCAACTCGTTGATTGTTCTGATTAAGGAAAAAAAGTTGGACCGCGAATTATATTTTTATAACTCTATTTTATTTATTTAATATTTATTTATTTTTAATAGTGACGAATTTAGAATCTGAATTTTCAAGACTATTCATTTACCCATCAGATTTCTTCGTTTATTTCGGTTGACAAGTACGGATTCCTTTTGCTTGGCTTGTGTATGTGGTCAAGATCGCACTGTTTGGAACCTAATTCCTTGAGTTCCTCCTGAGATATTTGATTTGCCAGTAATAGTTCGTTGATAAACCTAAATTTGCCGGCATGCATATATTAGCGTGTTAAGCGTATACTGATATACTAATCAGCAGGGGAAACATGGCTTTATTTTGTATTTGATACTTTTTTAACTAATACCATTTGATAATTTTCTTGATGGATTAAAAAAAGTATTTTTTTATTGTCATTCTAATATTCAAGACGCTAAGAATTATATGAGCTAATCATAATTTGAATCTCGATTAATCATCCTTTGAAATCATGCGACAAGTGAAACTCATAATAAAAATTCTTTGCTTACACAAAAAATAAACTCATGATGCAATTAAAATCACGTATAATTTTGAAAAAAAATAAATATGCTTTCTGATTAAGTAGGGAGGATCATATTACATATCTCCTCCTAAATCTACGATGGATTTAAATTTTTTGTCTTCTAACTTTTTTTCTCTCTTAAATTTATACATCATAAATTTAGCATCCTAACATTGAGAAGGTAAATAATATTGTACTTCCTACTTAATTAGGGAGCATCTTCATTTAATCTTATAATTTTGGTTAAAAAAACTGCACATTTATCAATAGACATACATATTTTTATTATGAAAAGTATTCATAATTTTAATTCGAAATTTCCCCATAGTCTCTCCTTGTCTATTTTTTTTCAAATTGGAAAAAAAATCAAAACTTGGTGAATGATAAGAAGCTAAAAATATTCACAAAATAATTTCTAGTTGTTTAACTATTTGCAAAAGAAAAAAAATAATATTCCTCTTTTTTCTCCGAAGGTGTAGGGACAAATTGCATGCATGCCCTTGGCATCATCTGCCACTTTATGAGGTTCACAAGCAAGCCGTGTATGTTGGAATGCACAAGATCATCTTTTTGCTTTCAAGTTGACCACATGTCAGTGAGCACATATGCGTTCAATTGATTAAATATTTGTCTTCAACTTTAATTTCTAGCGTGAGCTCTCAATATATATTCGTACCCTACGTCATACAAAAGAGATTATTATATACGTGATCTTTTTTTGTTTAAATAATAATTATATATCGCGAAGGTTACACGTGTGTTTGTGTGTTCTTGTCACACCATTATACACTCATTAACTCGTTTTCATCTTATTTTGAAATTAATATATGTAGTCATGTAAGTAAAAGGTTGAAATATGGACTACAATTTTTGTATTAAGAAAACTAAAAAAAGGTATATATAGTATATACGTAGTATATGCGCGTACAATAGTCGTATATTCGTTAATGTAGTCAGAAATATTTTCTTGATGGATATATATATATATATATATATATATATATATATCTTGATTTATCTTCATACGGATCAACAGCTCGTGCTAATACTAATATTTCTTTAGCTATATTTTATCAAACATGGATCAATATTGGAATATTAAAGTTAATTTCTTTTAAATAATTTTCCAAATTCGAACTTTTAGCACATATTACTTGAATTGATCAGGGTAGCATAAATTAGGATTGAAGAGCGTGTATATGCATATAATCTTAGGTACACTATTAAAAAGGAAATAGGGAAATAGACGTGTAAATCTATTTTTGAATTTACATGTATAAATATGAATAATTTATTTGAAAAAATAAACTCATTGTTCATCATTTTTTTGGTATATCCAAATAAAATATTTACATGATCATTTTCCTCCTACGAAGAATATATTATTAGAGTTGAGAGGCACATGGTACGAATCAAAATTATTAATAATTTTAATTAAAAATTGAATATCAAAATAAAAGACTTGACATATTTTTTTATTAATAATAATTTTCGTGCATTATTCACATATAATAATGCACATAATTAAAGGTGCATGTTAGATTGGTCAACAATATCAGGGTTCGTGCTCGGGCCAAAATAGATCGACCCACTCAATTGGACTTTTTATCTCAGCACAACATAAGTCCGATTAGCACGAGCCAAACTAGGGCTGCCACGATTGGAGACCACCAAGTATTTTTGGTACTCAAGGTGTTCAATTTTTAACCTTCCAACATATTTCTTAAATTTAACCTATATAATAAATATTTTTTTATAAACTTCTTATATAATATATACGAATTATTAATACGTACAAATGATATTTTATACTATTACTTTAAATTACTAATTTACTATAAATGATATAATTATAAAGGTTAATGAGCGTATAAAACATCATTTTATTAATATTGTGTTACATATATTTTTAATCATCAGATTCTCTATCCATGATCATGATCTACTATTAATCTATATACGTATTATGTATATCTAGAAAGTAATCTTTTGATAAGAAATTAAACATCATAAATTTAAAATTTGATGATCAATTTATGTTTGATACAGTATCAATAGAGTGACGCATGTCAGTCTCACACATTCATTTTTTCAAAATACAAAATATAAATTTTATTATAACAAAAAAATGATACTTTTTATTTATTATTTTTTTAAAAAAAGGTGTGGCTTTTCGAAAGAACTATACAATATCGTATTGTATGATGACACAACATGATATAATTTTTTCGGACATGAACACAAATACGTGCACGATAAAATACTAATTGATAGTTTCTTTTTCTCCTATTAATTTTATATATCCCTAAATTTACTGAATGCTCAAACAACCTCAAAAGTTCACAGAAATTGCAATACACCCTTTGGGTGGGGG
>LTAE01000008.1:48892-108264 GCA_001647135.1 Pontederia paniculata
TTTTTTGTAATATTCTATAATCATTTGTAATGATATTTAATATTTTCAAAATTAAAATTTTACTCTTGCACAATGTAATGACTTTTAATTAGTTTAGTATTTTGAATATATGTAAAATGAGAATTTTACTTTGCACAATATAATTACTTTTAATGATAATAATATATATTTTTACTGAACATTATATATTTTTACAGAATATATATTATTTTAAATATTTGGAATGATATGTAGTATATTTTAATTAATATTAATTTTTTTATAATTTATTATTTTTTTGAATTTTTTAAAATATTCTGACGGAATTTAATGCCCTCAGAAATTCTGAGGGGCATCAGGGCCCCTCAGAAATTCTGAGGGGCAAAACGCCCGTCAGAAATTTCTGAGGGGCAAAACGCCCCTCAGAATTTCTGACGGGTTTTAAACCCGTCAGAAAATACCGTCAAAATTTCTGACGGGATCAAAACCCGTCAGAAATATTTTTCCAACGAGTTTTTTTCTGACAATTTTTTATCAGTCAGAAATTCCGTCAGTAAAGCGTTTTTTGACGGATTTTTTTATTTTCCCGTCAGAAATTCCGTCAGAAAATACTAAATTTCTTGTAGTGTTAACCCATCGAGAGCACCATGTTCTTGACGAGAGCAAGAACACATTGCTCTCACAATTTAATATTTGTCTGCAATAAATGTTGTGGGATCCATGCACATGAAAAAATGGTTGTTTGGTTAAAAAAGTGAGAACAAGCATTTGTTCTCATTTGTTCTTGGTGTCCAAATAGACCCATAGAGGGGTAAAAAAGAATAATTCTTTTAGTGTACCTTAATTTCGATATTATTTAGAGATAGGATTGAATTTGAATGGTCTCATATCTTAATTATGTTGAATGAATTTTAGTGAAAATTTTGTATACACTTGAGCTACTCCACTTCAAAAAGATTTAATACGAAGAAAATTACTTACTACTCCATCTAAAAGAAATTAATGTGAAATTTTTAATATGCCTGGGTGGAAAAAATATATAGGGGGTCAATAATTGTGACTTATTTTAACCATATTAATTACTCAATTAAATACAAATTTAATTATCATATTCGTCAGGCTAATATATCATAAACTTAGAAAAATATACCATTTTGTCCATTAATACTTCTGTTTAGCTATGTTTAATTTTTTATGTTAAAAGAATTGGACTATGAACTGAAGTAACTATAAAGGATTGAGAGGCCGGCTATTTGGTTTAGATGGTAAAAAATAACTGATAAATTCAAGAGCTGATGAGTAATATAAATGCTGAAGTTGATCTTAAGAAATAAGTGATTACTTGTTTGGATAAAAATACTTATACTAAGAATAAGTTGTTATAATGTTTGGTAATGTATGGACTAATAAGTAAACTTCATATGTAAATGATTAAATTAATCTTCTAATAAAAAATAATGTAGATAGATTATAAATATTATTTTTTGGTTATTTAACCTTGATTATAAAAAAATTATATATATATTATTTTAGAACATTCTTTCAAAAATATTTATTATAAAATATATTATCTATCGATCTATTTAAATTAATAAAATATTTTAAATAAAAAAACTTCAAATTGGAGACCTCCGATTTGAATCATATCATAATCTCAAATTTGACCCAGGTCAGAGTCGAGGACCTCCGATATGAGCATTTGGACTCCTCCATATCAGTGGTCCAAGGACTTCGATATGGAGGAGCCTCCCTCCGATGGAGGCACAACCTGAGGCCTCCAAGCTTTTCCGATATAAAGGAAGCTGGTAGAGCGTCAACGTCGACATCGGTGGCAAGGGAGAGATGATAGGAGAGAGAGAAAGAATGAGAAGAATGAGCTGGAGAAGAAGATGAATTATTTATATTGACAAGAGCAAATATATATGTATTTTACTCGATCAAAATCAGATAATTTATAATTATAAAAAAAGTGAAGCTTCCCAACTTTTTGTAATGTTGATAAGTCTATTTTATCTAGAGTTATCAGCATCACCCCACTCGTTAACGAACGGTTGAATTCCTCTCTCATAAATAGACTCTTAATGGAGGTGTACCCTACTTTAGAGTACACCTTTCCTCCTATCCTTTGAACTGAATATGAGATATGTAATTAAAAAAAGTAAAAATATAAATTTTAAATAAATTATTTTTATTTTAAATGTATATTTCATATCTAATGGTCTATCTATGAAATAGGAGACACAAATCTAACTATAAAAATGATATTGATGATTTAAAGCTCCCAACTGATGGATAGAGTTTTTTATATAGGCGCACACTATTAACATAATTCATTACCATACATTAATAATCATTATAATTATAATAATTTATTGATGACTTTAACGTTTGTCTCAGTCACATTTTATGAACTGAGGTTTAAAACGAACGCTTAGACTCTAGTTAATTAAATAATTGGTGCTTGGCTTGATAATAAGTTTAGTTAATTTATTATTAAAAATAAATTAAAGATTAATTTATTATGAACTCTTTTCTGTTGGTTAACAACGTGAACTTCTCTTAAGGAGATATGACAAGTTTAAACACTAAAAAATATACTATTAGATGGGGACATGTCTAATTATACTTTATATAATGATATATCAAACTTGATTAATTATGATGGCTGAACTTCATAATATTAATTAAAGTGCACAACCAGAAAGAAACAAAAAATGTTACTCCTTCCATCTTTCCATATAAAAATATAAAGTAATAAAATATTGTTTACCCAGAAAAACCATAAATACATAATTTTGAGTTGATAATTTAAAATATAGAATATAACATTGAGATCTTACTTAAGATCATAAAAAAATTGTAAGATCAATGATCGATGATGAAATTTTATAAAAAAATATAAAATTATAAAAAAAATTATGAATTAGATTGTAAGATCAATAAAAAGTTAAACATAATAACTTTTAAAAACTAACAATAATTTGGTAGGTTCGGTTCAATAAGAAAAAGGGTAAAAATTTATTATGGCCTGATAACAAGAAAACAAAATGAAGGGGATAATATATGTAGGGATATAACACAACATACACAGTACACATAATATTGTATTACTTAGCTTTACTATTATTTCATACCAAAATATGAAAACTATCGTAATTGCACTCATTATCTAAAGGTATCAAATAAAAACCTATTAATGTCCACAAGACTTCCATTATGTTCTGATAAAATATAAAAAATGTTAAAATTCCACATCCTTCATTATAAATGTAACTTTAATATTCCATGACCGTGGCATATTTTTTCTGTCGTTTGTTAATTTGTTTTATTTGTCTATTGTGGCTCATGCGCCTTTAAACTGAAAAAAAATGGCCCAGCAAATTATGTGGCATGTGACTTTTACAAAAGTATATGTCATAACTCATTAAGAATAAATATCCAATTGGTCCACCAATAACTTTTACAAAAATGACATGTCATAAGAATAAATATCTAATTGGCCCACCAATCAGCTCTTAACTGGACCCGTTGAAGCCTACAAGATTATTTATGAAAAAAATATTTAATTTTTCTCTAAGGTCGATAGAGAAAAATAAATATATTTTAGGGGTTTTCAACAATTAAATCTGAAATTAATAATTTTTAGAGCCTTTCAACTTGTGACCTACCTATTAGCATCCCAGTCATTGTTTTTTTATCGTTTCTATTAAATTTTAGTCCAACTAAAAATCTAATTGGTCCACGTGTATGTATCTAACTTCCATATCACATCAATTTTTTAATACGCAATTAAAACGTGGGGCTCCACGAGAAGACAGCTTCCGGGTCCGCACGTGTCACGTCGTACAAGGCGATTGGCTGACACGTATGAAAAAATATAGCATCATATTCTTAATTTATTTATAGACGTGTTAGAAACGGACATAACGCAAAGCAAGCGATCGGTGGATTTCATGAAAGAGCACAATTTTATTTTCTATAAAATGGATAGCGACATTCCTCAAATTTTAAAATGCCCTACCCTACCATAATTTAATATTGTTATATACCAAGTTGATTAATTTCTGATTAGAGGATTAAAATCGTAAGGACAAGTCATAAAATTGAGAAACACAAAAGAAATGCGTAATGATTACTCTTACAATCGCCCATGCTATATATATATATATATATATATATATATATATATATATATGGAGAGAATCGAAAAGAGTTTATTTACCTTCTGATCTATCATCTATTTTCCACTTTAATCCTTAATTTAAGAAATTAGTTATTTATCTTTGCTAAATTATTAAAAAAAAGTTACATTACTGTACTGTCAACTCTTCTGTTAATTTTTTCTTTTTTTATTTAACTGTATCGTTAGTCTTCATTGTTATCATCTAAAAAAGAAAATAAGAAAAAATATATATTTTTAAGACAATTAATTTTACATTTTTTTTTACTTTCTGTCCAACTATAAATTTTAGAGTATTTTTCAAACGATAATAAAGGGGATACAATTTCTCAGTTTAAGAGTTATAAAGTCAAAATAGGTTATTTCAAGAGGGATAAATGATCATTTCTTTATTTGATATTTTAGAGTTATCGTTTTAAACATTCTATGAATTTTTATTTTTATATTAATTTAAAAATATAAACATATAATTACATTTTTTAAATTTGTTTCCATTTAACAACTACGCAATTCCATGTAATAATCTCAATTTTGTGCTATCTCCATTTTTTCGTGTCATATGCCTCTTAATAATAAAAAATGGATATCACATAATATTTTATTTTATTTGAAGAAATGATGTGGTCGAACAAATTTAAGAACTAAACTAATAAAATTTGATATGCTATCAATAATCATAAAAAATTAGGTTGATGGAAGCATCAATTTTATATTTATATATTAACATTCTCACTCCACTTATGCATGAGCTGTGAAATTCAGATCATTAAGAAAAAATATTTAACAAGAGTCCGTTGGGTTTGAACTCAGGACTCATTGACTTACTTATATGAAATTAAATATATTATTAATAATTCTAAAAATTTGAATAATCAACTTTATATTTATATACTTACTACTAATTTATAAGTTTGAAGTCGAGAACAATCCAAAAACAATAATTAGTTCCCTAAGAAACCTAAGGGTAAATGCAATAACCCTAAATTCTTTGACAAGTATTTCTTTATAATATACGTGAATATAAAAGTTTAACTGGATCCAAGTGAACTAGTTCATGCTATCAATGCATTAGTTCCGCCCTTCATTGCAAATAATTGGATTATACAACCAAATGGTCCACAAATTCTTATTGGTTTGGACCTTCTGTTTGATTGTAAAACATAATATTTGTATTGCAAAAGCACTACTATTAAGGAACCAAATCTTATTGTTGAGCTCAAATTTAAAGATGACGAATAAATATTTGTGTTCAAAATTTCCCTATGCTGATCAATTAATTTTAGTTACTTGTAATATAATGAGCCGAACAATATACTTTTCCACCTAAAAAAATGGAGAAAACAAAGTTAAGATGGTAAAAAAGATTTAAAGAAAAACATCAACAAAGATAAGTGGTTAGTTAGTAACCTAATTAAAGCTAAGGTGGGTTGGGCTTGTTATAGACTTATAGCTTAATCGTCTTTTATTGAAAAATTCTAAAATTAGAGAGATTAAGATCATAAATGATAAAGCTTCACCGAACGACGAGGTCATAATCTTTAGAGTCTATTTCATAGTTTCTTATGAAATACTTTGAGTAAATACTTATTTATATACTTTAAATATTGTGTTACTAAAAGATGCATTTAGTTATTTTTTGTCAAATAACACATATTTTAATAAGATGCATCCTTTCCAATATAAACACATATGTGAACATAAATATGAAACATAGGTATGAACATAATAACAATTATACAATACAAAAATTATAAATTATCTAACAATCTCTATTAATTTATAATTTTTCATAAGTTGTATGATTTGTGCAAACAAAAAGTGTCACTAGAATTAAACTTTTCATTAATGTAATTTTCAAAATAATAACAAAGTGATAAATATTTCAACTATTGAACATTTTCATTCATATCAGAATTAAAAATTACACCCATAATCATACCTTATCTAACTCAAAGAGATAATTTGTTTTAGTACTTTTATGTTCATGTACTCTTGCTGGACTTCTTGAATATTAACAAGAATAAATCCATTAAAATCGTCTAACGGAACAACACCACTCATATATTCATATAGGTGGAATCATTACGATATCATATATCGTTCCATTAAGAGCATAAGCTCATCCTCCTAAATTATGCATATTTAATAATTCTTAGTATCTCAATCATTATATGATTTGTTATTACTCATTGAATCTTAAAACTAATGGTCTATCCGAGAAAGGTTAAGTTTACATCAATGAATGATTATATTTTCTTATTTATTTTAGTAATAAAGTTTTTAACTTTTTACTCTCGACACACCTTTTATCAATGAGCTTGCTAAATTAATTTGAGATGCGATGAATCTAATTCATATACACATTTGTTTTATATTGTACCTACACTTTTATATCAAATAATATATGATTTTAATGAGATGACAAAAAACTCAATATTTTTCACTTATGGTTTTATTGTGATTACCGAATTTTTTCTAATAATTTTTCACTTATGATTTTATCGAGATGATCAAAAACTCTTTTTAATAATTTTCCACTTATGATTTTATCAAGATGAAACTCTTTTTTTAATAATTTTTCACTTATGATTTTATCGAGATGACAAAAACTCATTTTAATAATTTTCCACTTATGGTTTTACCGGCATAACCAAGAAAACTTTTTTTGACAATTTTCCACTTATGATTTTTTTTTAGATAACAAAAAACACTTTTAATAATTTTCTACTTATAGGTTTTATTGAGATAAGCAAAAAACTCCTTATTGAATTTTTCACTTATGATTTTATTGAGATAATTAAAAATTATTTATAATGGCATTTGAAGTCATATACCTCCACATGTTAAAATAATTAAAAAGATACTCCTCTTTCAAAATATTTACAAAAGAATTTTTTAGCAACTTTTATTTACTATAGAAAACAAAAGTGCAAATAAATATTTCATGTTTGATACCCACAATTTTGACAAGCTTTATATTTACTAACTCTTATATCGAGTATAAAATATAAATATATTTTAACATCTAATACCCACAATTTGATAGTTTTTATATTTGCCAACTCTTATAGAGTCAAAGTGCAAATATATATTATTATCCGATACTCACAATTTTGGCAACCTTTATATATTATTATCTTGAAACTCCTTCGAAACATCTCTCTAAAATTATTGAAACTTTTGAAATTAAAAAAAATCAAGATCATGAATGGTAAAATTTTAAAGTATGACTAGGTCACCTATCTTTATAGAGATATTAATTCTCTCACTTAGTTGCTATAGATTAATAACGATACTCTCTAAGGACACAACAAAATTGAATGAATTTTATAACTAACAATGTAAAAAAAAATTATATATCTTTGATTTGAAAGTGACTTATGAAACATTTTCTTTTTAATCATTCTCTTTGAAACAATAAGGCATATCAATCTATTTAATTGTTTCATTGATACTCTCTAAGGATACAATAAAGTTGAATGAATTTCATAACTAACAAGATTAGAAAATTTCATAGATCTTTGATTTGAAAATGACTTATGAAATATTCTCTTTTTTAATCATTCTTTTTGAAACAATAAGTCATTTCAATCTACTTCATTGTTTCTTATGAAATACTTCGAAAGAATATTTATTTATAGGCTTGAAAGATTGTGATATTAAAAAAATGTATTTTAATTCTTTTTTCATCAAAGAAGACATCTTTTAATAAGATGCATCCTTTACAATATGAATACAAGTATGAACATAAATTTGAACATAATTGAATATAAATATAAAATTTAAGTATAAACATATTTAATAATTATACAACACAAAAGTTGTAAATTATTCAATACCCTTTGTTGTGGTGACATGCTCTCGATGATGCACCCTCTCTTTTTTACTTTTGTCTCTTTTATTCTTGCTATATATTTTCGGTATTAACCAAATAATTTAATATCAAAAGTTTATTTTCATTGTTCATGTTGACACATTCTCTTGTAGGGGTTTAACGCGCAATTGAACCAACATATATTTTTCACAAAAGATTCGGAAAATAATATTAGCAATTTGGATTACCAACTGATGAGTAATATTAAAGGAATCTCTTCTCTTATGCACGTTATTAGTCCACGGTCCGGAGTATTACCTTAATGATAATTATTATCATAGTGAGCTATTGACAATTCAAATGATAATCATCACAATGATTATAATGTTAAGTTCGATTCTAACAATACTAAATTTTGTGCAATTTTTTTTATATTTGTACGATAAAAATATACTTTAATGCATCACCAATTAATTTCAGAATCCAAGTTTCACTGTACATGAAAGTAAAAAAATGATCTAATAAAATTCAAATAACCGGGTGTATAAAACGATATTTTCGCACGTAAATATTATTTTCAGTCAAAGGATTAATATTATGATAATATCTTATAATAAAAAATATTATATATTATATAATATGAAGATTTTCTTTAACTAATTTCATTTTTTTCTCTTAGTAGGTGAGGGTTAAAAAAATTGAAACAAAAAAATCAAACTCGATAATTTACTTAAACAAAAATAAATTGCATATCACCTGAAACATATACCTGAACTAAATATGTTCATAGTTTTTAAAAAAAGTACAAATAGACCGATTTTGTTTTATCTTTATTCTTGAATTAATCAAATTACAAAAAAAAAATATAATCATGATTAAATATTCACAAAGAAAAACAAATGTTCAAATTAATATATAAATCTTATAACTATATCTATAAGTTTGCTTACTGTCTGAACTCATTGCTTCGTCGTAGTCAAATAAAACAAATAAAAAAAATAATTATGATAACCGATTAAAAAACTTCAAAACTCATAAATTTAACTTTAATAGAAATTAATATATGGCAATTAAATCAATCGAGTAATAAAAATACCGTTTTGTTTTCAAATATTGTAACACAAGGGAACCGAGCGAAAAATTAAATTTATCACGTGAGCCGTCGATCTATGTCACGTGACTTAGTTCCCCCTTTGGAAACCGTCAAGAACTCTGTTCTTATCTTTTCATTTTTTTTTTCGAAAAAAAAATTTGTTGTGTTTAATATTTTTATTATTCTACAACAAGAGATGCAAAAGTAGATTTTGCTTATTGGAAAAAAAAGAAGAAATTACAGATTGATTTCCGTGCAGTCGTGTGTTGATCTTGTTACTATTCATGGATCCAATCCAAAAACGCATGGCAAAGAGAAGAAAAATAAAAATAAGAATTCCAAATTCCCAATTCCCCAAAAAATATCGACCTCCTCGTCGAACAGTACCAAAGTTCGAATCTTTTTGGCGTCCCTTTAATTATGATCTGTTACTATCTGATCCGTAGATTTTTTTCCACCCTATTTGATATTTATTTATCACCACTATTTGTTCTGTTCTGCAATCACAAGTAGATAATATTGTAGCACGACACTATTTTTTAAATTACACTTTTTTTTGTTTCGATTTGTTTGCGTGATCGAGTCGGAGCGTGTTTGAGGCAGTGTTTTGGTCACGAAAGGTTGGATTTTTATTCGTCTCTTGGTCGTTTTGGGCGCAGTTGTTTTTGTTTTTGTTGTTGGTTGTCGATGTTATTTAATCTATTTCTTTCTAAAGTTCGGATTTTTAAGGCCATAAGACTACGAGCGGTGGCATCGCTACTGCTTCTAGGGTTTGTTCCTTTCTTTGCTTTCGCGTTTTATACTCTTTCCCCAATCTCGCCGCATTACGGATCGCCGGCGGCAAAATCCCGGCGATTCCTTCCTCCTTCCTGCGCTGGGCGGCAATTATTTGGCGGTATTTCGCGTCGATTTGGGGATTTTGGCTCGGGGAGTTTGATCCTTTATTGGACGATTTGATTCGCGGACCGCGGCAGTGGATGCGTCTTGGGGGATTTTTGTTTGCGGATTTCAGAGTGCTGCTGTAGTATGATGATTGCGCAAATTTGAGGGGTGGGACAATGTCGCACGCACAAGCTTCTGGCAGGCAGAACTGCAGCCTCCTCGCGGTCTTGTGCGGGCAAGTCGTCGATAGGCCGCGGCTGCCGCCGGCGGGTGGCCGCCGGCGACCCTCGTATCCGTTCCCCGAACTGGTTTCGTCGGGGAGATTAGAGGTTTGTATTCGTGTTTCTTAGTATGCCTTTTGGTTGTGCGTGCATTCGAGCTAATGCTCTTGCTTGTCCGTCTACTCTCCTCTCCAAAAATGCAGGTTCAGACACTTGTGAATCCGACGATCAATGAGTTTTCTGAAGTTCAGAAATCTCTTCAGCCTAATATTATATATTTACAAGGGGAACAACTAGAGAACGAGGATCGGATCGACTCCATCAACTGGGGTGATGTCGATGATTCCCAACCCGAGATGCTCAGTTCACTTATATGTCCCCCTTTACCTACAATTGTAAGCTACTCAAATCAAGTTGCTAATTCTGATTTCTTGAAAATTGATTTTTTGACTTTATACTTGATGATATTGTTCAGATTTCTAAAAATGATTGCTATAAGTGGGTCAGCACTTATTTCGGTCTTTCACTATGTGTAATGGTTCAGATTAGAGTATTATTGGGTTTTCAGAAACCTTTTTTCGGTTAGGAAGAGAGGTCCATGGCTTTCAGAAAATTTTCGGAGGGAGAGTTCATAGTAGAGTATTATTGAATTTTCTAAAACCTTTTTTCGATTAGGAAGAGAGGTTCATGGTTTTTAGAAATTTTGGTAAGAAGGAAATATATATATAGAGAGAGAGAGAGAGAGAGAGAGAGAGAGAGAGAGACCCAACCAAACATACCCTTAGTCTATGTTCTTTAGCTGTGATTTCTATGAGAGAGGGAGAGGGAGGGAGGGAGAGAGAGAGAGAGAGCCTCAACCAAACGGACCCTTAGTTGACGTTCTTTAGCTGTGACTTCTATGAGAGAGAGTGGCTGCTTTTGCTAGTTGCCATTATGTTGTTTACTGCCTCTTTCCTTCCCTTCACTAAATCATTTCATTGTATTTTTTTATGAGAAATCATTCGTTTTATTTAATTTTCTTAGGTCCTAAAGGAAACCTAAATGACTTGCAATAGATATTTTGTGTTGCTGAGTTGATGCTATAAATTATCTTTTCCGGTTTTGAAATAATATGGTTCATAGTCTGTTATAATCCTCACGAGTTAATTACACGTGCTGAGTAGCTCATCTGTTTTGTGTAACTCTTGTAATTAGATCTTCGCCTAGCGTGTGCTTTTGGTCATGCAGCTACTACACAATTTTTTCCCTTCTATTACCCTATGAGATTCTTTAGAACTTCTTCAATTGGCTCATCTGAAAGGTTTATGGTGTGATCCTGGCAAACTTCTCTCTGAACCTCTTGTTCAAAGGCAATACCCTAAGAAATTTTCATGTCTAACATCATAAACTGTTGTGTTCTGATATATAAATTTGTGTCCTGATATATATAAATTCTTGGTACGCATTCTTAATGTTGTTTTTTATTTTAAGTCTTCAACCTGGTCTTACATTTATTTGTGCATTCTAAAGTATACTTTAATTTAGCAATAATATATAACTTAGCTTCCCTGTTTCCGATGAGATTCTTACCAATTAACATGACTGCAGGTTTATTTAGAAGTCCCAAATGGTGAAAAGATTGCTCAAGCTTTTCACTCCAAGGTTAGTGTTTATGACATTATGATCTAAGCATATCAGAATTAGGACTCATTATCTGTTATTTATAGATTTTGTTACTGTCTCCGTATGCATGGACTTTTCATCTTTTTGCAATAATGTGAAATTGTTTATTAACACTTGGATAACCTGGTTTTCATGAATGATTGATATTGGTTGCCTTTCTGCTTAGTCTGGAGTGTTTTAGATGTTGTAATCGTGTTATGTTTTATTCTAAAGCAGTTGTCATGGTTCCTCTTGTGAAAGACCCGATTAGTTATTCCCAAGAGTCGCAGAATGTGACTCATCATTTATTGTTGCAGGGGGTCCCATATGTAATATATTGGAAAAATGCATTGTCAGCTTTTGCAGCGTCCCACTTTCGTCAAGCCTTGCTATCAGTTGTACAGAGGTATCAGCATCTTCTATTTTTTTTTTTTTTGTGAAACTTAGTTCTGATATCTTTTGCTCTTTTGTGCAGTTCCTGCAGCCATACATGGGATTCTTTTCAGCTTGCACATGCATCTTTCAGGTTATATTGTGTTCGAACTAACCAAAGTTCTCTAGATAGTAGCCCGAAAATACCCAAGCTAGGTCCTCATCTGCTAGGGGATCCTCCAAAGATTGATATCCCTACACCAGTCAGGAATGCGGATGAGGTAGATGAAGAAGGCTTACCTGAAACCATCCCTGCAGTTAAAATATTTGATGAGGACACGGATATGAGGTTTCTCATTTGTGGAGTGCCATGTACCTTGGTAAGCTTGAGTGTTTTTTTCTCTTTTTTTTTTTTGAGAAGCGTTTTTTTCTCTTTTTGCACTTGTCATATAATTTTATCCTGTTTTGCTTTTGTTATTTCCTCTATTTTTCAGGATGCTTGTTTTCTAGGTTCCCTGGAAGATGGTCTGAATGCCTTACTAAACATTGAAGTAAGTTGCATGCTAGCAAAAAAATGTTTCTTTTTGCCAATCTCAGTATTTTTTTATCTTTCACCATGGTATTAATGATAGATGGTTAGCCATTTGTTATGCATTCCTTGACAACCATTTTACTGTAGTACCCTATTCACTTTGATTTGTTTTCAAGTAATCATGTTGTGTATGTTGTAATCTGTAATCGCTACAATCAATATCTGTGGATATGTCTTCATACATCTCTCACTCCTCTAGGGTCCTCTTAACAAACAATCATCCTCTAAAATACATATAGCTAGCCACATGCTTTTGGTCCTTATTTGGAGTTCTGCGATGCTGCAGTTTTCCTCTGCGTGGAACTATTATGTCGGTATTATATAGTTATGAAGAGTTTATATAATAGTTCCACTAATTAGTTTTAGATATGAGCTGTGATAGCACATGCTATGAGTACGAATGATAATTGTAGTTTATATGGTCTCGCGATTTTGGGTATAGAAAATATTATTTTGTGGGCACATGTAATATGTATGATTCACTAGGATAGATGTATAGCTGATGTTCCATGAGTAATTATAAAAGATATATTAAAAAATAATTTGTTAGTTTGGTGTTGTTAACTTATTGTTGACCAGTATGTCCTCATATTGTTTCTCATGAGTTCTCTTTAATGGCTGTCATCTGCTTCAGAATATCATGGTGTGTTAATGTTGTTATCGCTGCAACATATATTTCAATTCCACCTTCAAATTGTAATTTTGCGATAATTTTGCTGACACCTTTTCTATTAATTGCAGATTCGTGGAAGTAAACTTCAAAACCGAGTAAGGTATGTTCATTGTATCATAGTGATATTTTTTAAACTGGATTATCTCTTCTATGCATCATGAGTTGAATGTTTCTCTTATTTTTTTTTAAAAGATAGTGTGGTTTGAATGTAGTCATCGTCCAGCTGTTGCAATGCATCAAGTTATTTTGAATAGTTGGGATTTTCTCCTTAGGTGTGATAATTGATGCATATTGAGCAGTAACAAATGCTGACTATATACTTGATACTGGTACTAGTCGCAACTTAGCAGATCAGTTCAAAAGGCAGCAATTTGTTGATAATAGTTTTTAAATTGGTGAGTTTCATGCATGCACATGTATGTATATACATGCAATATAGGCACTGTTGATTTGTTAGTTTTCAGCTAAAGTTATCAATATAACTTGATAGGTATTCGATAATTTGAGCATCTGTATTTAGGCAATTGTGTAAAATCCACATTTATTTTCTGATTTATACAAGTTTCAATGTTAGACGGCACACCAAATCCATTGTATAGTTGACCAAGCCATGGTTCTCATGTGCCAATTTCAGTATCTAGTTGGATGTTGTTATACTTGTGGAATAAATGAAAGTATTTATGATTTTTTATTTGATCTAAGATTTTAATGGCCATCCCATGCTCGGTAACTAGACCAAATAGAACTCATCTTTTTTCTTATGACAGTGCTGCACCACCACCTCTTCAAGCTGGAAATTATTCCCGTGGAGTCCTGACAATGCGGTGTGATATCACAACTTGCAGTATGGCTCACATTTCACTTCTAGTTTCTGCTAGTGCCCAGAATTGTTTTGATAATCAGGTATGACTTGTCATTTTTTTTAAGTTTGCATGCACCTTTGAAAGCTAGGAGGCCTGATTTTTTTATGCAAAATTCAGCTCTTGGAATCTCATATCAAATGTGAACTTATTGAGAAAAGCCAGCTTGTTCAAGCTCTCCCAAGTGGCGATGTTGACAAGCCATCTTCTCTTTATCCACTGAATTCAGTTTCTATAGCTTGTGGTACATCTGTGATTGAGGTCTGCATGAGAGTTCCAACTTGGGCTGCCCAGGTTCTTTCTTGCTCATCTTTTTTTGGTGATCTGCTGAATTTTTCTTCTGATCTCTTTTCTGATCCGAATTTGAGTATATTATTTTAGTATCAGTCTCAGAGCTGCATCTTAGAGATCAATTTTTTGTAATACATTTCCTTTTGACCTTTTGGTATTGATGCACCAGGTTCTAAAGCATCTCTCACGGGAAGTATCATACCGTAGCTTGGTTACTCTTGGAATTACAAGTATTCAGGGTACGCCTGTTGCTTCTTTTGAGAAAGAAGATGCAGACCGCCTTCTTTTCTTTTGTGGAAGGCAGGGCAGAGATTTTGCTATTGGTGATTCTTCCTTTTTTTCTCCACCAAGATTATATTCTTCTCTCACTAAAAGTAGCACCATTGGAGCATCAAAATCTATTCTTATGGGTCCTTTTAATAAGGCTGTAAGAAATGGATTATCTTGTAAAAGTGCTGAACAGAACTCAAAGGTGGAGAAGAGGTTGAAAAGAGAGTTTTTTGCCTCTACATATAGTAGGCAGAAGTCTAGGGATTCTGCTATGAGGCCTATTCCTCACTCTCGGAAGCACAAGATGATGCCTTTCTCAGGTGTATCCTTATTTGATGCTAATGATGAGAGTCAGATGCAGACAAACATGTCCATAACGCCACCTGCGAAGCACACTGTAGTGCCATCTGCCCCAGTAGCCCATAAAAAATCTACATCAAATTCCTTCCGATCACAACAGATTCCATTTAACCCACTGCCAATGAAGAAACATGGATGTAATCGCGCCCCGATTCAAGTTTGTGCAGAGGTAGGTTAAAGGAAATTGAGATGACCTTGCCTATTTCAGATTTGTCTACATTATTTGGTAACCTTGTTATCCATTCCAGGAAGAATTCTTGAAGGACGTTATGCAGTTTTTGACCATTAGGGGTCACAGTAGGCTTGTTCCCCAAGGAGGAATCTCTGAATTTCCAGATGCCATATTAAATGCAAAACGACTAGACCTCTACAATTTGTATAGAGAGGTTACCTTTTCTACTATTGATATTTGATACTTAATATAGCATGGAGATACCTTTCTTTTCTTTTTTAATGATCAGAAAAGACTTCTCTAAGTTAAATAGTTTTAACTCTTGGTTCCAGGTTGTCTCAAGAGGTGGCTTTTATGTTGGAAACGGTATAAATTGGAAAGGTCAAGTTTTCTCCAAAATGCGAAACCATACAGCAACCAACAGAATGACGGTACATTTACACTCACAACTCATCTTCATGATACACATTTGTATTTATAACTCCCCCTTTAAAAGTTTAAGCACAAATTTCCCTCTGTGAAAGGAGGTCTGGAAATTGTATAACAAAGAATTTCTTATTCATGCTCTTTTTTATATTAATGTAAAATCTTTCTGGTTATTTTTTTAGTTACACTGAATATTCTACAAAGGAAACCCTGTTTTTTTTTTTTTTGTTAAAACAACAAGTGGACTACAATGTTTTGCTCAAAACTGTTACTTTCACAAGTATGTGAAACAAGCTCACCATTTGCTTCAGGCATGAGTTTGTTTACCAATTAGATGTACTTGTAAGCCTATTGTTATATTATGAGGATTTTAACTTTTGACATTTTATAGGGTGTTGGCAATTCACTGAAAAGGCACTATGAGACATACCTGCTGGAGTATGAATTAGCACATGACGATGTTGATGGGGAATGTTGCTTGCTGTGCCACAGGTTACCTTACACATTTGCATTCTTTTTTTACTTTTTCGCTTTGCATTTTCATCTGAATCAAACTCACGAAGGAGTGTCCTGAATCCTTCAACAGTAGTGCTCCTGGCGATTGGGTGAACTGCGGATTATGTGGTGAATGGGCACATTTTGGTTGTGACAGACGGCAAGGGCTTGGGACTTTCAAGGTTGGTTATATGAAGATTGATCACTGATTTTTGCTTTTAATAGATTGAGCACTGTTCATATAAGCTTTGTGCAGCTTATCTCATGATCGTAAACAATATGTTGCATCTGCCCTGTCTTCTCTTTTTATCATTGAGCATTTTTTTTTCTTTGGGCTCGAGGTCGGTATAGCGCGCGACATGAGTAACGCACATCTGAACTTCCAATTTCATAGAGTACCCGCACTCTGAAATCAGTTTAATGCACATGATACGAGTAGCGCATTATGCATCAATTTAATCCTTTTCCATCTTAATAACCCATTATGCTGTGTTTTGCAGGATTACGCCAAGACAGATGGTTTGGAGTACATTTGTCCTCATTGTAGCTTGTCAAGTCATAAGAAGAAACAACAGAAAGTAGTCAACGGGTTTTCAAGTATATCTACCGGTTCACGTCATGTGTAGTTTTTTTTCCCTTTATTAACTATGTTTTGTTCCTCTTTTTTTTTCTCTCGTTGTTGAGAAGAGCCGTAGTTGTAAGGCTCAATTGTATTATTCTCAGTCGGTCCTAACAGACATAGGATTATAGGAAACATCCATATAGAAATGATGATGAACAAACCACACAAATCTGACAACGTTCAGTTATTAACCTGAGAAAAAAAATGTTTCCCCTTAAAAAGTTCCGTTTTGTTAAAGTCATTGATGTGATTTGAATTTGAAATTTATTTATTCAAATATGTTCAATTTGTTTTTTTTTTTTTGCTTTGATTAGTCTAATATAATTTCAGATTATACCTCGGAATATGACGAATGTGGTTCCAACAAGAATTTTTTATGTATATATCGGAAAATATGATGATGAAAAAAAGGAATTTATATAGGAAATATAAGATGAAAGCAAAAATAAAGGAAAAAAATGGAATAAGCATAGGGAATATAAGATGAGAATAGAAATAAAGGAAGACAAGAAAGAGAAATATAAAGGTGAAGAACCAAGCAAAAGGGAAAAAAATGGGTTGGAAAGGATAAGTGAAAGGAGATAAAAGGGAAATAAATTATAATGGATGCAGCGAGAAAATAAATTAGGAATGGTCATTGCTTATGATTTTTGTTCATGAGTAGTAAAAATGATGGTTTTGTTTCTTTTAATTTTAAGTTTGTTTATTATCCAACATTAAACTAAAAAAACTTTTCACTATGCCTTCAATTTATTTTGTGTTAGCAATTACACGCTTCCATATAAGTTTTATTAATTTAAGTTTTTTTCATTTAATAAACAATATTTTTACCCCTCTATTGCAAAATATGTAAAAGTTACTTTCCAAATATAGATGATCTTTTCAGATTTTTAACTTATTTAAAAGGGACAAAAAGTGATATAAATTAACATAAAAGGATTTGCAAAGGGTTTCGGTCTTCATCTAATGTTTTATTTTTTAAAAAAAATCGTATTTCTTTATACTAGGTCTACAAGACTCTTTAGAATGAAAGAAAAAAAAGGAATAAAGAGAAGGAAAGAAAAATATGTATCGAAATTCACAAATTTATGCTTAAATATTTTTCACCCGGATCTATTTTTTTCATTTGATAAAATGAAAAGAAATAGCATCTAAATGAATATTGGCTAATAGTCTCCTTTTTCTATCCACCAGCACGAAAAAAGTTATTTTCTTCCAATGATTTTCTCAAGCTAAAATGCCCTTATCAATTTATTATAATGTCTAATAATTGTTTTATTTTATAATTTAACAAGAATATCATGTTTTATATTTTAATATCAATCTTATCTAAATTTTGGTGATATGTATTTACATAATTTATATTAATGGGCAATTTCATTGAGATTCTCCGGTGATCTCTTAAAATTTAAAAAGTATTTAATTTCTAAATGTTAAAAAATTTAATTTCATATAATAGATCAGGTTAGTTTTTTTTTCAATTATTTTCTTAGTAACCGCACATGTTTTTATTATTTTTTAGCCAACAATTATACCCGCAACATTCTTTAGTTTTTTTAGTCAATCTAATTTTGTAGGAATATTGCTCTATAGTTCATAATAATATTTACCAACATAAGGACTAGCAACTCGTCAATAAATCGTCTTCTAACTTCACAAAAAGGCAAAAAAAAGTACACTACATGATTAAACTTAAATTTCAGTTATCTCAATATATTTCAAATGAATAGGAAAACATGTTATTAATTTTTTAAATATAAAATGCTTTGGATGACTTCACAATTCTGAAAACATGTTATTCACTTTCCTTTTGTCCAAACACAATAATCTTTCTATTCATGAATAACCTCAAAGTCAACAAATTTTTTGAATTACAATTCTTATCTCTGTAATAGTGAACCTCCAATTAAAACACCACTGAAGGAGCTTGTTTGACAATTATGTTATCACTAAAATTATATATTTTATCAGATCAAATACCATAAATTTGATGAGTTTTATTTTAAAGGGTTTAATATACTTTCCAAATGTTATGCAAGTCAGCAGGAGATGTTTTGGACCTATCAGACATCACGTGCTCTAATTTATCGGCACGAGGGGACCACAACAAAATCTGAGAGAGAGAAAGAGAGAGAGAGAGAGAATCTCACGTGAGCCGTCGATCCCTATCACGTGACTCAGTTTCCCCTTTGCAGACCAGAAACCCGAAAGTGAAGAAAGCTCGTCAAGAACTCTCCTCTTCATTTTTTTTCTATATCCATTTCTTTTCATTAAAAATATTATTACTTCTCGTGTTTTGATATATTATTTATTATTATTGTACAACGCCAAGGGTATATTTTTGCTTATTGAAAAATAAAATTAAAGATCCTGTCAGTGGAAGCAAAAAGTAAAGAAAACAAAAAAACAGAGGAAAAAAAAAGAGAAAAGTAAACAGCATCAAAACATCAACCAGTCCGGATGTTGCATATTACTACTATTCATGGATCCAATCCAAAATGGACTCGCAAAAGAAGAAAGAAAAAAAAAAGAAAGAGGAACAATTCCCAATTGTTCATTATTCCACAGTTTAATTATGATCGGTTACCATCTGATGCCGTAGATTTCACCCCCTTCTTCCAATATTTATTATTATTCACCATTAATTTTTTTTGTTTGGGTTTTTAATTTACACCTTTTTGTTTTTGTTTTCGTGATCGAGTCGGGGGGGCGTGTCAGAGAGAGTGTTATGGTCACGAAAGGTGGGATTTTTATTCGTCTACGGTGGTGGGTTCGTTTGGTTGCGTTCGATTTGGGCGCAGTTGTTTGGCTTCGATCGATGGATCGGATTGGATTGGGATTTGGGGAATAGTCGTAGTTGTTTTTGTTGTTTGTTGTTTAATCTATTTCTTTCTTAAAGTTCGGATTTTTAAGACCATAAGACTACGAGCGGTGACATCGCCTGCTGCTGCTGCTGCTGCTTCTAGGGTTTGCTTTCTCCATCTCATTCGTCCTTCTTTGTCGCTTTACTCTTCCCCAAATCTCGCCGCATTCCGCGTCGCCGGCGGCGAAATCCCGGCTGTTCCGGCCTCGTTCCGGCGCTGGGCTGGAGTATTCGGTGCTATCTCGCGTCGGTTTTGAGGATTTTAGCTCGAGGATTTCGATCCTTTTCGCGGAGGAGTTGATTCGCGGATCCGTGGCGGTGGATGCGGTTTTTCTGAGGGCTGCTGCTGCTGCTGCGATATGAGGATTCTGCAACTTTGAGGCGTGGGGGCAATGTCGCACGCGCAAGCTTTCGGCAGGCAGAGCTGCAACCTCCTCGCGGTCTTGTGCGGGCAATTCGCGGACAGGCCGCGGCGGCGGCGGCCCTCGTATCCGTTCCCTGAGCTCGTTTCGTCGGGCAGATTAGAGGTTGGTGCCTCTGCTTCTTAGTTTGTCTTTCGGTTGCCCCTGCGTGCGAGCTTTAATGCTCTTGCTCCGCCGTCAATTTTCCTCTCCAAAATGCAGGTACATACACTTGTGAATCCTACGACCGATAAATTTTGTGAGGTTCAGAAATCGCTGCAGCCAAATATTGTATATTTACAAGGGGAGCAGCTCGAGAATGAGGAGCAGATTGGCCCCCTCAACTGGGGAGACGTCTACGGCTCTGAACCCGAAATTCTTAGTTCACTTATAAGTCCCCCTTTACCTACCATTGTAAGCTACTCTCAGTCAAGCAGCTGATTCTCTGAGTTCTTGAACTTGTTTTTATAGTTTATACTTAAGATGTTGGTCAGTTTCTCCAAAATGGTTGTGTCTGGGGTAGCTATTGGTTGCATCTTTCAGTATGTATAATAGTTCAGAGTGGAGTATTATTGTGATATCAGAAACTTTGGTAAGAAGAAATGTTGTTTACAATTAGCTATCTTCGTTATTTATACCATGAACTTCTCGATCTATGTCAACTGTAGTTAGAAGCTTTTCAGCAGAGAGGGCAGACTTGTATATGCTTAGTGATAGTGGCTATATATCGGGTTCAGTCTTATCGTTCTTTAGTTTTGACTCTCTGATTCTCCTATATGTATATGCTAATTGGCATTATGTTGGTTTACTGCCTATTTCCTTCCATCTTTTCCATAATTACGCTGGTTTTATGTCAACGTTCTCTTTTTCATTTTCTGTTAAAGATGACCGGTATGACTTATGAGAGATATTTTTTGTTTCTTTTGATATTATGAATTCTCAATTCATGTTTTATGAAATAATATTGTTCATCCTCTGCTTAATCCTTAAGATTCCATTATGCGGCTGAGTGGTTAATCTGTTTTGTGCAACTCTAGTGATTAGACTTCGACCTACCCTGTGCTTTTGGTCATGCAGGCTTCTACACAATTCACCCCTTCTATTTTTCCTAGGCGATCTTTTATAACTTAATCAACTGCCCATCTATAAACTTTATAGTATGATCCTGGTAAAAGTTTTCTTTGAGCCTCTTGGTTGAAGGAAACACAATAAGAACTTTTCATATCTTAGCGTGACATCATAAACTGTTTCTTCCTGACATAATTCTTTGTGCACATTCTCAATGTTGGTTTCTGTTTCAAGCCTTGCAATAGTCTTATATCTGTCCATATTTCTAAAATTTGCTTTATTTGGTCAATTATGGATTCTGGAACTTCCCTGTTTCTGGTTTTCTTATGAACTAACATGACTGCAGGTTTATTTAGAAGTTCCAAACGGTGAAAAGATTGCACAAGCTTTTCATTCTAAGGTGAGTGTCTACAACATTATGTTTAAACATATCAGAATTGTGACTTGTTATCTGTTATTTATGGATCTGGTTACTATCTCAACGTGCATGGACTGTCTTTTTGCAATAATATGAAATTGTTTATGACACGCTTACTTGGATAAAACTTTATTTCAGGAAAACTTGTCCTTGACCCTCTATTGATGTTTGTTCTTCTTAGTCTCGAGTATCTTTTATGTTGAAACTTTTGGCATGTTTTATTCAATAGCAATTCTCATAGTTGCTCTTGTGAAATACCCAATTAGTTATTCCCAAGAGCTGCAGAATATGATTTGTGATTTATTGCTGCAGGGGGTTCCCTATGTAATATTTTGGAAAAATGCATTTTCAGCTTTTGCAGCATCCCACTTTCGTCAAGCGTTACTATCAGTTGTACAGAGGTATTAACATCTGCCATCATTGTTATTCTTTTTGTGAAACTTAGTTCTGAAATTTTTCGTTCTTTTTTGCAGCTCCTGCAGCCATACATGGGATGCTTTTCAACTTGCACATGCATCTTTCAGGTTATATTGTGCTAGAAGTAACCAGGTTTCTCTAGATAGTAGCCAGAAAATAAGCCCCAAGCTTGGTCCTCATCTGCTAGGAGATCCTCCAAAGATTAATATCCCGACACCAGAGAGGAATATGGACGATGAAGATGAAGAAGGCTTACACGAAGTCCCTCCTGCTGTTAAAATTTTTGACGAGGACACGGATTTGAGGTTTCTCATTTGTGGAGTGCCATGTACCTTGGTAAGCTTGAGCTTTTATTTCTATAGTTTGTAATTTTCGTATTTGTCATGCAATTTACTCATTCTTTATTGATTTCTCTGTTTCCAGGATGCTTGTTTGCTCGGGTCTCTGGAAGATGGTTTGAATGCCCTGTTGAACATTGAAGTAGGTTGCATCTAGCACAAAATTGTTCCCTTCGTCAAAACTCATCATGCATCCAAGTTTCAGAAGCAACATGTGTTGATATGTTCTCATAACTTCTCTCTTGTATAGACAAGTATTATAAAAAATATTAGCCTCATGCGTCTGGTCCTTATATGGAGTTTCAATTTCTGTATTAAATCCACTAGTTAATGTTATACATGTGGTGTGATAGTACTTAAAATGAGTAAATAATAAGCATAGTTAATTTGGTCTCATGATTTTGGGTATAGAGAGTATCTTTGGACGACATATATAATGTGCTTGATTAACTAAGAGAGATGTATTGTTGAAATGAGAATGCTAATAGTAGTGCTGTTTTTTTTTCTGAAAGATATTAGTGCTGTTAATCATTAATAAAGATGTAACTAGAAAAACTATGCTAGAAATTAAGATAGAATAGAAAGTTTAGTGCCTTGAAACTTCAGTTGACCAGTCGGCCCTAGTCTTCTTTGTTCATAAGTTCTCTCCATTGACTGTCATCTGCTTCAGAATACCATGGGTTATCACTCCGTAATATATTTCACTTCAGGCTTCAAATGGTAATTTTGAGATCTGTCATTCTGCTGACACTTATTCTACAAATTGCAGATTCGAGGAAGTAAACTTCAAAACAGAGTAAGGTATACTTCATTATCTTATGATGATAATTTAGACTGGATTCTCTCTTCTATACATCATCAGTTAGAAATTTATCTTATTTACTTTTTAAATAATGTGTTTTTAAGGCTCTTTTTGTTCTTTGTAAAGAATATGATCTCCATATAATCATTACCCTGCTATTGCATTGCCTTCTAGAGTGATTCCGAATAATTGGGAGTTGTTCCTTATGTGAAACGATGAGTAAATTTCATTCATGGTCCTTGAGAGGTTTGGCTTGTTACTACTTTGGTTTCTTAACTTCATTTCCTATTTGTATGGTCTAGCTCATTTTTTCCCTCTGTATTCCCCATAACTGGTTGTAGCGGGTTTCTTGTTTTTCTGCTGACTGGACAATATTATCTCTTCCCCGCGTCACTCTCTCCCACCTACATGTCATTTCCACCCATCTAAATAATTAATTAAAAAATCAAATAGATTTTTTTTAAAAAAGGTGGGACCCACCCCTCTCCCTCTCCTCAAAAGAAGGCGGTGGGGGTCGGAGTTGACCCCTCCCCCTTTCCTCTCAACAGGAGAAATGAGGAAGGGGCGGGGCGTCAGCCCCTCCATCCATCAGAAAAAAAGGAGGGGGCTACCCCACCTTTTTAAAATTTCTACTTGAGAGAGGAAGGGGCGACCCCACCTCTTTAATTCTTTTACTTAATTATTTAGATGGGTGGACATGACAAGTAGGAGCAAGAGTAATGAGGAGGAGAGGGTATTGTTTAGTCAACTGAAAATTGTTGACAACCGATTCTAGGGACTATAGAGGGGAAAAAATATCAAGTTATGGAACCATTAGATGCGAAATAAAGGTGGGGGCCCAAACTGGTAATAAAACAAAGTTCAGGGACTAATTTACCCATGAAAGCGAGGTTGTTAAGATCGAGATCTTATGTAAGATTGTTGCAAGATCGACGATCGGACAAAGATTGCATGATTTTGTGTGAAAGATCTTACAAAGATTGTAAAGATTATATGAATTAGATTATAGGATCTATAGAGGGTTATGTATAGGTAGATCGTAAAGCATCGAGATCTTGATAACCTTGAATAAGAATTGATGCAACTATTTAGTAATAACAAAAACTGCATGTATACATGATTGTGGTGATAGAAAGCCTGCAATTTATCTGTCAGTTCAAAATTGTTTCTTAATATTTTGTATGCACATAAATAAACATTCAACATATGCACTGTGGGTTGGTACTTTTCAGCTCAAGTTATAAATATAACTTGCTTGGTATTTTGTCGGCCGTCTGTAATTAATGAACAGTGGAAAATCCACATTCCTTTTCTGATTAAGTTAGATGCCACAATCCATCCATTATGTAGTTGATCAATGGCATGGTTTTTTCTCATATGTCAATTTCAGCATCTAAGCTGGAGCTGGATGTTGTTGTAGGAATAAACAAAAGTATTGTGGTTTTTCTATTTAATCTAGGATTTTAGTGGCCATCCCATGTTCGGTAAATTGTCCAAATGGAATTTATCTTTCTCTTCTGACAGTGCTGCACCACCGCCTCTTCAAGCTGGAAATTATTCGCGTGGAGTTTTGACAATGCGGTGTGATATCACAACTTGCAGTATAGCTCACATTTCACTTCTAGTTTCTGCTAGTGCCCAAACTTGCTTTGATAATCAGGTATGATTTGTCACTTCTCTAAGTTTGCATGTGCTTTTGAAGGTTAGGAGGCCTAAACTTTTTTATGCAAAATTCAGCTCTTGGAATCTCATATCAAAAGTGAACTCATTGAGAAAAGCCAGCTCATTCACGCTCTCCCAAGTGGAGATGATGACAAGCCATCGTCTCTTCATCCACTGAATTCAGTTTGTATTGCTTGTGGTTCATCTGTGATAGAGGTCTGCATGAGAGTTCCTACTTGGGCTTCCCAGGTTCTTTCTTACTCATTTTTTTCAGTGCTTACTGAATTTTTCTTCTGATGCCTTTTCTGTTCCCAATTTTAGTATATTATTCCATTATCAGTTTCCTTTTAACCTTTTGGTATGGGACACATCAGGTTCTAAAGCATCTTGCACCAGAAGTATCATACCGTAGCTTTGTTACTCTTGGAATTACAAGTATTCAGGGTACACCTGTTGCTTCTTTTGAGAAAGAAGATGCAGATCGCCTTCTTTTCTTTTGTAGAAGGCAGGGCAAAGATATTTCTGTTGGAGATTCTTCCATTTCTTGTCCTCCAAGATTATACTCTTCTCTCACTAAACGCAGCACCATTGGGGCTTCGGACACTATTCTTCTTGGTCCTTTCAAGAAGCCTGTAGAAAATGGATTATCTTGTAAAACTGCTGAACAGAATGTGAAAGTGGAGAAGAGGTTGAAAAGAGAGTCTCCTACCACTACACGTAGTAGGCAGAAGTCAAGGGTTTCTGCAATGAGACCTATTCCTCACTCTCAGAAGCACAAGATGTTGCCATTCTCAGGGGTATTCTTAACTGATGTTAATGATGAGAGTCAGATGCAAACAAATATGTCCATAACGCCACCTGTAAAGCATCATGTGGTGCAACCTGCCTCAGTAACCCATAAAAAATCTGCCTCAAGTTCCTTCCGAGCACAACCAACTATTCCATTGAACCCACTGCCAATGAAGAAGCATGGATGTAATCGTCCCCCAATTCAAGTTTGTGATGAGGTAGGTTAACTGGAAATGGCATGATCTTGCACATATTGGTGTTTTCTGTTATTTGTTAACCTTGTGCTCATCCTTTCTAGGAAGAATTCTTGAAGGATGTTATGCAGTTTTTGATCGTTAGAGGTCACAGTCGGCTTGTTCCACAGGGAGGAATATCTGAATTTCCAGATGTAATATTAAATGCAAAACGGCTTGACCTCTACAATTTGTATAGAGAGGTTACTCTTTCTATTGTTGTTATTTAATACTTCTTATTTGATGAAGAGATTTGTCTTCTTTTTAATGATCAGAAAAGTTATCTGTTTGTTTTCATAATTTATTTGTTTTCCAGGTCGTCTCAAGAGGTGGCTTTTATGTTGGAAACGGCATAAACTGGAAAGGCCAAGTTTTCTCCAAAATGCGAAACCATACAGCAACCAACAGAATGACGGTATATTATATTCTCAGATCATCTATAACAACTTGTTAGCAGTTCGTACACACACACACACACATATATATATATATATATATACACAGTTTTATCCTCTATTGAAGAAAATTGGGAAAATTTATAGCAAAGGCGCAAAGCATTTTGTATTCGTGGTCTTGATTATATTAAGCTCGAACCTCTCTGGTTGGTCTTAGTTATATTGCAAAGATTCTGCAAACGGGACTTTGATTTCTGTTTGTTCAAACAACTAAGTGGATCACAACATTTTGATAAAAAACTATTACTTTTGCAACTTTTTGAAACAAGCTCATGATTAACCAAGTGCTTCACTTTGAGTCTCCCTCCTGGAGATTGCTAACTAGATGACTACTTTTAAACATATTGTTCCCACTTATAATTATTGGACTTATTGCACGAGTTTTACCTTTTGACATTTTGTAGGGCGTTGGAAATACACTGAAAAGGCACTATGAGACATACCTGCTGGAGTATGAATTAGCACATGACGATGTTGACGGCGAATGTTGCTTGCTGTGCCACAGGTTAATTTACATTATTGCGCATTTATTGACTTCTCTTACATTTTCATCTCAATCGAGCTCACAAAGGATCGTCTTGATCACTTCAAACAGTAGTGCTCCTGGCGATTGGGTGAACTGCGGTTTATGTGGTGAATGGGCACATTTTGGTTGTGACAGACGGCAAGGACTTGGGACTTTCAAGGTTCGTACTATTAAGATTTAGCACTGTTCAATAGCAGTTTTCTGCAATTTATGCGCTGATTCTGATCCAATATGTTGCATCTGTCCTATATTTTCTCCTTTTGCGATTGAGCAATTTTCCATTGAGATTGTTGCAGCGCACTACATGAGTAGTATGTATCTGTGATATCCAGAGTACCCACTGTCGAATTGGTTTAACTATTTATACATTTTTACCTTTTCCCGTTCGACTGACCCTATTTGTTATGTTTTTCAGGATTATGCGAAGACAGATGGTTTGGAGTACATTTGCCCTCATTGTAGCTTATCAAATTATAAGAAGAAACAACAGAAAGTAGTCAACGGTTTTTCAAATATATCTACCAGCTCGCGTCATGTGTAACTCTCCCTTTTCCTTTTTCTTACTAACATATATTTTGATCCTTTCTTTTCCTACTTTGTTGTTGAGAAGAGCCCTAGTTGTAAGGCTCAATTGTATTATCATTGTTAATCCAAACAGACATTTAGGCAAAAATCATATAGATACATGGTGAGCAAACTACACTAATTTGGAGATGTCTAGTATTCCCTTTGCTCCGTTTACAAATATTCGTTTAGATAAATTGTAAACAAACTTTAGGGACATTAATTAAAGTCAAATTATAAATTTCTTAATTCAAATGTGAGATGTCAATAACTATCTGGTTCATAAATTAGTCATTTCGATATTGTTGGTCAGGTTGATACATAACAAACAGAAGTTTATTGTGCAGTCGCGTCTCAAAAATTAAAGGAATAGGAGTAAAACAAATTAAAGGGGAAACCAGGATTAAATGAGAAAGGGATGGAAAAATAGGTATTGAATAAAAAATAAACGGAAGGAGGTGGAGAAGGCGGAAAAGAGGGATCCAACCAAAAGAAAACTAAGTTTGAATTGTTAGGCGAATTGGGAAAGGTAAAAGAAAAAGAATTAAAGAGTAAATAAAAAGGACGGAATGGGAAAAGACTTGGGATTTGGGAATCATTTTGAATTGGGAAAGGTAAAAGAAAAAGAATTAAAGAGTAAATAAAAGGGACGGAATGGGAAAAGACTTGGGAATCATTTTGAATTGAGAACTTTTTGTGTTTACTTAATTATAAAATTGGTTGTTTTTCAAACCTTTTTTTTCCGTCTAATCTTAGTCTAAAAGTTCAAACTTTCTTCGATTTAACAATCAGCGCCTTTCCACTAAAGTTTTCATTATTTTATATTTTAGTTTATTAGATAATATTTTTTTGTTCTTTTGTATAATCTGATAAATATTTCCTCAAGTATATAAAAAAATAAGGGAAAGTATATAAGTTAATAGGAAAAAATATCAAAGCAATAGAGAGCAGAATTTGAAGAAAGAGATCGATAGTTAAATCGTGCATGGTAAGTGAATATAGAGGGAAAAATATAAAATGCTGGACATTTGGATCTTTTAATGGTTACATGTATCTTGTGCATCCCCTGTTACATATTTTTATAACCCCTTAAAATAAAATATAAAAATAAATTATAGCTTAAGGAGGGCAACAGGAAATTATCTTAATATAAAATATTTTAGTATGCTTGAATTTGGATTTTATAAAGTGACTTTTTTACATAAATATATTATTCACGTTATATATAAATGATATCGTTTTAAATTTATTTGGTTCAACCTTATTGAAACTGACCAATCAGTTAAATCAAGATTTTTCGCGTCGATTTCAAAATATATTTTTTCCTGCAATTAAAGATTTCGAAATATTTATTCGCGCTAAGGTATGTTATTTCACAAAACGCCGGGAAATTTGGATTCTTGGCATTACATTTATTTTTGGGGATATAGAAATCGCATGAAAAAAGGCAGCGAGAAATGTGTTAACAAATTTATAAGAATAAATTCACACCATAATCAACTACAAGAAATGTAGTATGATGAAATCATAAAATGTTATATGATACTAACGCCAAGAAAAGAGGAGATCCATCGAACAAATCCAAGTGATCGTGTCGATGTGATATTGCACAAAGTAAGTTCCTCAAGAACCCAATGATGCAACGATTTTGCTTTACATGTTTCAAAAATGAATTAGCAAATCGACAAAGTTGAGAGAGAGAGAGAGAGAGAAGACCGCAGCCTGTAAAATAATGAAACGTAAGCGAAAGGAACAAGTAGAGGAAATCAATGATGTGTCGGCCGATCCCACAGACCAAGTAGACGCCGACCCCGCAGACCAAGTGGACGACTTCTACTTCTCGGCGCTCCCCGCCGCGGCGGCGGACCTCTATCCAATCTCCGACGAGAAGTACGCCGAAGAGCTCCAGCTGCAAGAAGTCCTGATCATGTCTGCTTCCATTGCCTCTCGCGCTCATCACGAAGCAGTTGCACTATCTACACCGCCGCCAGCCTCAACAACTGCGGCAGCGGCATCGGCAGAGGCAGATGCAGGTCCGAGCACGAGTAGGGAGATTGGGAGCACGTCCTCGTCGCCCTTCCGTGACCCTGCAGCCGCCGGCGAGGAGTCCGCCTTTCCAACGTTTTGCAAGATCTGCATGGACACAGCGCCCCCGGCGGACATGTTCACGAACAGCAGCTGCTCCCACTCGTTCTGCCGCGGTTGCCTGAGCCGGCACATCGGCGCGAAGATCCAGGAGAACATTCACGTCGTCAGGTGCCCAGAGATCGACTGCACGGCGGCGATGGAGCCGGAGCTGTGCCAGGGGCTGATCCCGGCCGAGGTGTTCGAGAGGTGGCAGACCGCGCTGTGTGAGGCCATGGTACTCGGCTTCCGGAGGACCTACTGCCCCTTCAAGGACTGCTCGGCGGTCATGATCGACGACGGCGAGGGAGAAGGGGCGGCAGTGACGCAGGCGGAGTGCCCCAGCTGTTCGAGGCTTTTCTGCGCGGCGTGCCGGGTCGGGTGGCACGCCGGCGTGAGCTGTGAGGAGTTCCAGAGGCTGGGAGCTGACGAGAGGGAGCGGGAGGACCTGCAGCTGATGGAGGTGGCCAAGAGTAATAGTTGGATGAGGTGCCCGCGATGCAAGTTCTATGTGGAGAAGACACAGGGCTGCTTGCACATCACTTGCAGGTATGCATGCATGCATGCATTCTATATTTATGTGCTTTTAATGTACCTAAGAATTGAATTTTATACTTATCATACGTTCCATTTTATTGTAATGCTTCCTTAATCTCATTCCCAATGCATGTAATTGAGTTTTCGATCTTATACCGTTTAGATAGAAAATAATATAACTCATAACTAACATTTCGTCTCAACATGGAGTCCTTTGATATTTTAACAAATTCTCCTTAGGAGTCTCAACTACGAGTCATCTAGTGATTTCCACGTCGTCACATGATCAACATTAACATGTACAAGATAACAATACCGCAAACGTTAGGGAAATATGATCTTATGGAGTACAAGGAGAATGAGATATCTCAAATATTCAAATTTCAATATGCAGATCAAAGTAGGTAGCTCAATGTTATTGATTAGTAGCTTCAAAGCTATGATAGGAGAGATTAACCTAATGCTCTAAAATGTATTTGATATTTTTTTTGGTGCCCACTCCAAATTTCAGATATTTTAGGTTATTTTCACCTTACTAATATGAAATCGAGATAAAGAACAAAATAATATTCCTATGCTAAATTGATTACTCCAAAAATCTAACCAGGTCAAATTAACTCCCATCTATCTATTTGATTCTTCTTATAAAAAGTTCAAATAGAATTGACCGCGTAAAAATATTTTTCTGAACAATCTAATTTTTCAATTGTTCAATTATTTTATTTTACCAAGTTCAAGCGTTATTCAGATTAGTCAATATTTATATGTTTTGATGCAATAACAAGATGTTATTTGTAATAAGAATTTTTGTCAGTTGGTTAATTGGTCACATTCATGAACTGGGTTGAATTATCCGGTCGAACTAATTGAACTAGATTGGTTTTTTTTTAATTGTTTGAATAATTTGGGATAAAAATTAAAAGAAAACAACAATCGATGTAGTAGTTGAGGATTTGAGAGAGAAATGTAAAAAAATGGACGAAAATATAAATAGCTAATTGTAGAAAGAAAGAAAAAAATTAGGAGGACTGGAGAGAAATGAAATAAGGGTACAATTCATGGAAGGAAAATAGGAAGATGGAAGAAAATATAGAAAGTTTGTGAAAGAACAAAGGTAAAAAAAATGCCAGGCAAAAGATATCAACACCTATAAAAGTAAAAATGGAAACGTAAAACAATGTAGAAAAGAAATTAAATGGACTTTTAAGATATAAACGGAAAAGATTTAGACACAAATGAATAGTTTTGAGGTCGTGTCACGTCTAATGATAGTGTTAGATAATTTTAATACAAATATTAAATGAGATTAATGAGTGCATCACTTTATTACAATTATTTATATATGAATTGTGGATGGTATAATTTTCTATATGGATAATTTTGACAACATATGATAACTGTAAATTTAAATTAAATGATTAAAAATAGGTTTGACTGGATGTCTAAAGTATCATCACATTCAACTTTCTCATATTTATTTTAAATATATTTTGTGCTCTTCTCTATTATCTTAGGAGACGTTTACTGCATTATCTCTAAACATTACCTAGTAATCTATATTATCTGATAGAAAAATTATCACCTATTAAATTATCAGTAATGTGCATTACCCTGTTTACTATATATAAGTAATCCAAATGGTAATTCAGATTATCATATTTACTTATATAAATAATTACTAAATAATACATCATTTTATCAAAATACTCTTCATAAATATTATTAAGTTAAAAATTTTGTATTATTGAATCAAAATTTATCAATTTAAATTATAAACTTACAAATTAATGAATTTAAGTAATTAATACCCTTTAAATTAAAATAATAATAAAACAATATTTATGATTAATAATAATAATTTATAAAAATAATATTATTATTATTATTATTATTATTATTATTATTATTTGTGTTGTTGTTATTATTATATCATGATTTATTATTGTGTTATGTTTTATTTATGGAAGATTTAAAAGGGCGAATAGGGAAACTAATATAAATAAAATTATCACTTGGGTGGTAATCTGGACCACTTCATAGGCAATCTGCATTGCTAAGCACCAGATTGCCTACGAAGTAAATATGGTAATCTGGTGGGCCCATATAATTTTAAGTACCTGTAATCTTCTCCTTAATGTTTATTCATCCCTTCTCGATTTATTTTGGTTCTCTTACCACTTGTCCTTCAATTTATTCCATTTTGTTTTTCGTGATATATCAAATTTTACCTTATGTACATTATTTTATTTTTTCTTCTTTTTTTTTCTTTTTCTGCTGTAGCAAAGAAAAACTTGTATAATATGTTTTTGTATACAGAAAACATCATTTTATCAGTGCTTATATTAATTAAGTTTGATGCAGTAGAGAAGAGAGAAATTGTCAATGATTTTAGATAGAAAGTAAATTAATGCTTTCGAAAACAGAAGTATACTTTTTGAAAGTAAAATTTACTCTTGAAAAGGATGCAAAATTCGAAGCCCTGACTTGCCTTCTTCCTATGCTTTAATTTCGTGCAGGTGTGGGTTTCAGTTTTGCTACAAATGTGGATCGACCTGGGCGCTAACGCATCCTTGCCTTTTCTAGTTGTAGTAACAGGGAATTAGCAATCTGTTCGTGCCATTTCATCTAACTGTTCAACTATTTGACATTCTGACGCCAAAGCATACTACTACCTGCTGAAATCTTTATCACAAGATGTAAGGAATCCTATTAATTGGAAGGCCTTGGTCAATGGTGGGTTTCTTTGATTCAGAACTCGAACGGGGATTAAATATGAGGGCAGAGAGCGTGTAACGCACTTTTAGTGTAGTACATGTAGCGCAATAAAAAGTAACGATACTATCTGTACAAAAAAAATTGAACATTGTTCATCTGTACAGAAAGTATTATTATAAGTGCGCTACACATTCCTTTTTCCCATTAAATATTAACTCAAGAAATTCTATTCTTTGATAATTGTTATATTATGCTTGATGGTTTGATTAAAAACACATCAAACCATGAGTTACCAAGTATTTTGTGATAAGTTATCCCTTTAAGAAAATTGATATGGAATCTGAATCCCAGAGAAATTATTAAGATTTAGCAGATGTTGAGAATTGGATTCTGGTATAAAATTGATAAGAATATGAATAATATCTCTTTGTTCTAAAAGGAGTGGAATCAGAAAGAAGAATTCAAGTATTCTGATCAGTGTGACAAACTTGTGTCCTCGCCTTCATGGTTGACGTCTTGCCATGTTGTACACAATAAGGACTTCTTTTTTTGACACCAAAGTAAGTAATATGGTGATGTGCATATCATCTCGACGAGATCGATTAGACCAAAGTTCACAAAATTGATCAATCAACAACAGCTAATTTTATTTGTTATTTTACGTTGTATTATATATTATTATAAAGTGCAATTCACAGACCTCCTTTCATTTGTCAACATCTACAACCAAAACAAAACCGATATATTAGCAACTAAAGCACTGCCACAGATACTACTAGTCTTAGCAAAGATCTATTCTAATGGCAAGTTTGTCAGAAGAAATGAAGGGAACAACAAATTCAGTCATTTCAGCAAGCTATTTTGCCTTAGGATTCAAACCTCTTTTCAGGCTCCTCTTGTTTAATAGCAGCAGTTCCATTGCAACTATTGGCTTCGCTTTCAGGACTTTTTTCTATGTGGTTGTGACTGCCGACCGAGAACACTCCATGGCTAACATCAGCTTTCCTTCGTTCAGATGGTATGGCAGTAGAGGAACCTTTCTGGTTGGAAATTGCTGACGCAAGAGCAATAGGCATGAGGCAGAGACCTTTGTTTTGGAGATATTGCATAGCACTTGTTACATTGCTTTCCATGAGCTTCACAACTTCCTGCTCAAATTCTAAGCTATCATCATATTCAAAAATATCTGCACCCACTTTCCCTGCTGATGATTGTACGAGTATACTGCCAGATCCCTGTGGAAATGTGAAACAATTAAAGACAAAAATTTATTCAGTCTCACACATTTATTCTTTTTTTAAGGTGAAATGTCCATAAGAAGTTAGGAAAGTAGTAGGCTCAGGATTACTTCTGAGTTTCACTTATCCTCCTTATTCCTGAGAAAGATATTTAACAACAACTCAGCATCTACAACGCTAAGTGTAGTTGTTAAAGTGGAATAGAAGAATATTTGGGTCACTTATAATTGGAACAGATGAACGGCTATTAAATTAAAATTTGGCACCATTGTAGATCGACAGAGCCTCCCAATTCTAGCATGACATCTGCCAGGGAGTAAGTACAACACCTCAAATGATCAAATACATTATCTGTTTTATCTAACATCAGTGCCTTGTCCAAAATTGAAACACATTGACTTTCTCCGACTCCAGCTAACCAAGAAAAGATAATGGCACCAGTTTTTCCAATGATGGAAAGGACCTGAGCCCGGGATAGATAATGCACATCAACTTGTACTATAGATTATATCAAAACAATAAGTTGTTCTATATGCTTCGATGAAGTGAGACAGCAGATTTAAATTGTCTGAGTATATTATAATGCTCTGAACACTGGTTAGATGGGTGAAGATTGTGCAGAAAGAAAGGGATGATATCGCACCTCAGTTTGGGTATTTGCGAGCAGAGGAAGAACTGCCCCAGCTGCACCCAACCGACTCATGCTTAGAACCTTCAGTTAGATGCAGAAATGATTATCAATAACTAACGTAAATCCTGGTTTGACAAATTTGAGGTGTCCTGGGCATGCAAACCTTGACTTGGAGCTGAAGGAATTTGACATAGTCAATGATTTCATCAAGCATCGATGCTTTATCTATCTGTACAAACAAGCATAAATGTCAATCTCCAATGAAGCTTTAAGTCATGGGCACAATAAGTATATTTTATCATTCTTAAAGGAATCACACGGAGGTTCAAAAAGGAAAAAAAGTAAATGAAACAGGGAACATTACTTCTCGGATGTCCTCACAGGGAAGATGTAAAGACACCCATTGCAAAACAATGAAATGGGGTTTACCTTATTGGAACTTGGAACAAGCTCCTGCAAATATCTCATCCTTTCTGCGATCTTCTCTCTACGAAGCTGTACCAAATGGACGACATTCAAAAACAAACTACAGTTATAGATAATTATAAATCTCAAGAAAGAAAAAATCAAACATTTTGTTTTAAGTTATTTAGTTGAATAACAATGAATGAGCATAAGTGATTAGAAAGTCCATTATCTTTTAAGATATCGCGTTCATGAGGCAATTTACCTAAGAGACTTTAGTACATCAAGAAATGATAATAATATCATTTACTCACTCATTCAGCAATGCTGTGAGGATCAGTGGCCTGTCCACGGCGTGCTCTCGCTCGTGGCTTGGCCACTCCATTGCAGCCATTGGTATTCGATGGGGTTGCTTGTGCTTGAGTTCCGGAATTGTTTATCTGTTTTGTGGTGTTAAATCTCTCAAAGGATGTTGAAAACTGATGCAACTTTTCATGTTGTAAGACACCGGTCATTAAACTTATCTGTTGCCCAGCTGAGAAAGATTGCATTCCATTTTGGTCCTGCAATATTAGGTCATGAAAATAGGCAATTCAATCAACAAGAAGAAATAGAACACATAACCACTAATTCAGGAAAAGAATATTCACCTTTTGGTGTAAAGATACTGCATTCAAACTATTTTGTTGTGTATCACTGAGAGATGCATTCATCAGTATATCGTCACTACTTTCCACTCCCTGAAATCCAAAGCCTTGCAGCTTACTTTGCCTTGTGAAAGAAGACACACCTGAATAGGATGAGGGCCAAATTGGTGGAAAGGTGTTAATTGGATAGGCATCTCCAAGCACTTGTGAGAAAGAGGACAGCTCGCTCTCACTGCTAGCAATCAAATTACAAATGGCCATTGTGTTATCAGCTATAGATGAGTTGAATGGACTTGCAGCTGGAGTGCTACCAATAACCCCATGTAATGAACAAGTTCTAACAAAATTGTCGTTGCTTATTAGGTTTTGCTGCAATGTTTGATATCCTAAGGTGTGATGAGATGATCTTTCACCTCAACTTAGGCCCTTTACATCCTCATACTTGATATTTCCATCGACAAAAACCGATTTGGCACCATCAAGTGCATGATTCAAATCTTCACCAGTTGTTTTTCCAATAACATCATCTGGGGTTAGGATTCTTGTAATCTGATTATTTGCATGCCCATATGTTTCTAAGGAATCATCAACTAGGCCATTCGTTTGGCATGCTATTGCTCCATCCCACGAGGACCTTGAAGAAGTATTTGGCCACATTGACGATAATTCGTAGGAGTCAATGAAGTCATCCATTTGCAACTCGAAATAGTGAATCCAGAATACTTCATACAAGTTTCAATTGCTGATGTCTCATGAAAGCAGAACTCTGGTACAGTGGCAAGGATGTAATTTGGCAGAAATCAACATGATGAAACTGAACAATTTCATTGTTGTACACCCATATTAACTCTGGAGCACTGAGAATATAAATTAAACATAGTTGTTAAGCTTATAAAACTTTCCTGATAAAACAGGAATACCACTCAGTTGGTCAGCAAAAGAGTTAAAACTTGCCTGAATGAAAGAATATCAGACCACACAACAGAACTGAACAGAAAAAAAAATGTTTTACGACAGAAAATATGTGGAGGAGGTCATAATTGAGCATAAGCCAAAAAAATCAAGCATGAAACTCTTCTCTATATTTACAAAAGGCTAATATGCTGATCAAAATGCACCTAAAATAGCGTACTACTCCAAAAGCACATATTTTTCATTGTTCAGCAATCCAGACTGCTAAAAATCCTAACTTTCTTTAAACCACCCACATATGACGAATCACAGACGAAAGGACGCCAAATCATGGGTAGAGAAACAACACCAGAGGAATCAAACAGAAAACCCTGAACGAATGAACAGCTAATTCCTATGTCCCAATAAGCATCCGAAAAGCATCAAACTGGTTCGAAATCGCACGAATCGAAAGAAACACGGGTGCAGGACTGCAGAATTTTCGCGCAAAAGAATCGAGAAATAGCAGAAGATCACATAATTTACCTGGAGAGAGGGAGTGAAATTTGAGCAAAACTAATGTGGCGAGAAGTAGAGGAAGGATTGAGTCAGAGGGCAAAGGAGCAAAACTTTGAAGCATGAAACAAGAAACGTATAGTGAGAAGAGTTGAAAAAAGAGAATTAAAACCAAAAAAAGGTAATTTGTCCAGGTTTTTGTTCGGCTGCGTAGTACAGTTTACAAGTGTGCGTGTTGTGTGAAAGGAGCCACTTTTTAAGCTTTGACGAGCCAACTCACGGTGTGAGCCTTTTGCACATTGGCCCTCGTAGTTATGTAACTGTAATCTTGTAAGCTAATCATAGTTGTGTAACATATTAGCCATCCACAACTTTCTTTTGAGCATAATTATTCTCTTTATCTTTAATGAGTCATTTAAAGCATTCTTATTTTTATCAACGAATAATTTAGATCGTTATTAAAATAAATTATTATTTTATAAATTATCGGTAACATGTCTAACATCAATATAATTAAAATTGTCAAAAAAAACTATTTTTTTAGAAAAAAAATATTAAATTTTACTAATATATTATTCTATATAAACAAAAGAGTAAAAATAAAAAAATGAGTTTGAATAAAATAAATAAAATTTATAGTTCATAAAATAATCTTACAAAATTAAAAAGATGATGAACATAATAATATTTTTTAATAAAATATATATTTTAAAACTTAGGTTGAATGGATAAATTTATCAAAATGTGTTTTACCCTATTGATAATATGAAGACACTTTTTATGAATATATCTTGATTGTCAACATGGTGTTAATTTAAATTATTAGAAAAGTAAAAATAATTGATAATATATTACAGTCAAATATGAGAAAATAATTTAATTTAAATAATCAATAATCTATCTGAATTATGCTATATCAAATGATGCCTAATACTATTAGAATATGTAAATGATTTTCTATAGACATTTTAATTCGGGCGCAGACAATAAAAAAATAAAAAAATGTAATTAATATTTGTTGACTGAAATAGAGACGTGTGCCATTATTTTTTCCTGTAAATTATTATTTTTTAAATATAAAATATTCTTTTCTAAATTTTTGAAAATTTCCTAATCAGCAATATAGTCAATGCTTTATTATGTTCATTATATTTGGAGAGAAAGGGCCAACAAAAATAAAGAAATAGTACATGGTATATGTTTCACCAGGGCTAAAAATAATTAGGTCGTCTATGAGCGACTTGTGACTTAGCCTATTTTGAGTTTTGCTCGATTTATTTTTCTAGATAAATAAGTCAGATTCAAAATTAAGATTTTATTTTTCTATTTAAACAAGCTTGCCTCATCTATATTAGGTCTAGCTTGTTATGTTATAAAATCAACTTACATAATTAATATAAATTATAAAGCTTAAAAAATATTTAGCATATGAGCCAAAATTATTAGTAATTTTGATTCAAAAAATCAAATATAATGTGAAAGAGGTACAATAAGTCACTTTTATTCAAAATTATTATTAATTTTAGTGTGTTAGATATGTAAATGCTAAAGTGCACAATATTTTTTTATATTATAAATATAATTTAATATATATTTATTAATTAATAAATATGACTTAATAAGCTATTAAGTTAGGCTAAGTTTCTTAAATTTAATAAAAAAGTCAAGCCAAACTTAATTTATAAGTCTATTATAGGTCTTTAACCTAGCTCGTTTGATAAATTTTTTAAACATGCTTGACCTATTTAAGGCTAGCTCGGCTCGACTCGTGTCCATCCTTGTATTTCACAATTGACACCTCTTTCGAAATAGTATGTCGAACTTCTAAATATTAAAATATTTTTTTGAAGTTAAGATGTTATCTATTTAAGTAATATCATATTATTAATCGAATATATTATATTTATAAAAATTTTCTTTTTAATATTCGTCATAAAATTTAATATTTTACTATTGAGAAAATAACTAATAAATTTTATCTAAGTAAATAGCATTTTCTTTTTTTCTTTTTCTTTCAGAAAAAATAAACACATGATGAATTTTTTTTAAATCCCGTTTTTTTTTCTTTAAAGGGATTATTGAGCCCGCATTCTTTCCAAAGTCACTTTAACACATTTCTAACTTACCTATTTTTTTATTTTGTCTTAAAAAGGAAAAAAAAAGCCTCAAAGGTTCTCCGTTTTCCTGTCAATATCTCATTATTTCTTATTGTGTGTGCAAAGACGAACACGTAACTGCCCAGGTGGTATGTGATTATCGCTGTTGCATGTTGTCATTTTTTTATTAATTACTTCTTTTAGAAATATTGATGTGTAAAATTAATTTACACGAGTATATAAAAAATAAATTTAGATGTGGATTTTTTTCTTTATTTTTGGAGTCTTTTCTTTGTTGGAATATTCATAAATTATTAATATTTAATAAGTTTGATGTTCAAATTATGGAATTTTTTTATTAATATCGTAAATATAAAATTATAAATTGATTACATAAGGATTTTATTCTTGGCACGTGGCCTCATGTCATTAGTCCTTCCGATGCGCGTTCTTCTGTTTTCGTCCGTGGCAACCGTTTTCCACACGCTTTTAAAAAGGCGTCCCACTTTTTAAAGCATCGGAACCCACCACCCAACTTAAATGACTTCGTTACCCCTCAAGGAGGACGTTATTAGCCACAAGCTCGTCACCTAATCATGGGTAGATTAGTAAGTGGTGAGATGCGGATTAAGCTCTGTTGTTACGTGGATCACGGCGCAGGATTTGGTGACTAAATTGGGATGCAAATGTAATTTTAATCTCCCGCGGTGACCCTTTTCGTCCTTTGGCCTTGAGCTTCATCTGGCAGGGATCAGCTGATCCAAGACATCGGGGCCGTCGGATCGAAGTGTAGGGGTGAGGGTGAAAGTGACAATACGCTAAGGCGGTTCAGCGAAGTCCGTATTATGCGCAGAATTTTAATGCATTAAAATGTTGAAACGGACGGACATTAAGATGCCGCCACTGATCCGGTAAGAAACAATTAGTTTTTATTTTTTTCTTCTTTTTTTCAAATGCATGATGTAAAAATAAACATATTCTATTTCTTTAAGAGTTTAATTTTCAATATCTGGATGTGTGATGATTATGAACCTTGAGAATGTGATTTTACATTTGTTTAATTTTTTCGTAACACCTCTTCGTTCGATATTAAGTTTTCATTTTGTCATGTAAAAGAATTGTTTTGGTTAGGAAAGACCATAGATTAAATAAAATATAGTAGAAATGGTAAAACGATTAATTTTTGGGTGTTATTTACTCCTACACATCTCAATTATAGTAACTTTTCACACCTAACTCCAAAAATTCGTTTTTCTGTCATGTCACTTTAGTTTCTTCCTCTAATTTATTTTGTTACTTTTTTTTTTTGCTAAATTATCTCTCTTACACACCCACGCACACAATCAATAGATATTCCAAGGTCAAGATAATTTAATTGTCCCTTTCTCTCATTTTTCGATGTATTAAATATATATACATATATATTTAATAGTTGAAATCAATAAATATAAAATATTAAAAAATAATATAATTATATAGTAGCTGAGTTTAATTTATATTTAAAGATCTTGAGTCTAAATTTTATTAATATTTTTATTATTTTAATTTCTCTCAATTTTTAATATTTTATTTTTATATATTTTAAACTTCCTATTGGTCGGCTCGCGCTTGCCGCTTGTGCGAGCTCATCTCTCGCCAGTGCGAGAACTAGAACAGAGATGGGCTCTTGCCTGTTGTCCTGCGCGAGCTCGCGCACAGGCGTTTGATAAAACATTAATTTGTTTAGTTAAAAAATTATTAAGTATGATGACAACGTAACTTAAAAAAAACGAAATAAAATAGTTTGTTCAGTTAAAAAATATTAATTAGAGACTATAATGATGTGATTAAGTTTAAATATCTTTAATAAAATGAATTAAGAATCAAGGACATGGTGCAATATAACTTTTTCACGTTATATGCTCCTTGAGAATATCATAGTAACATCATTGTTGATACAAAATTTAGGTAACACTCTACACAATTATAATTATAATTATAATTATTATTCCATTTTGTTAGAAAAAGAATACAAATGTTCACCATTAATAAAATATAACGACAATAATATTTTTTGGAGTGACCATAAAGATTATCCAAAATTATGCATTTTTTTCTTAGCTATTAAATTTTATGTACCTCCTGTTGTAATAAAAAAAACTCCATGTCCTCCTTTTATTTGTATTAGCTATTAAATTTGACGATTTTTCGTGTCATATAACAAAATCTTAATTGCATCATGGATTTTCTTATTTTTAGAACAAAAGTATAGATCAGCCATTATTATCAGAGATGGAACCAATTTCAAAAATTTGGGAGCGACATATAAACATTTACAAAATGCTCCAATTATTACATGTATAATAAAAAGCTTCGTTATCGGAAATTTACGAGGGAGCTTTGTCTCTCTCTATCCCTAATTTTGATTATTAATATTTGATGGTTAAATTGACTGTCATAATTTATTTATCTTCATATATTATTTTGAATTGTCTCCGTATTGTATGAGTTACATGATGCATGTGTAATACTTTTTTTTAGTTTTTTTTCTAAATTTAAGAGGGATTGAGATGTGAGGGAGAAAATAAAATAAAATAATTGTAAAGAAACTAAAAGATGAATGCGACAGAAGGCCTCAATTTTGTGGTGCTGCCTTATACCAGAAACTTTGGTATATCCCCTAATATGAATTGCATCATACTTGAATATATAAGATAATGAATGTCTAAATTACATTCAGAGCATATCTGACCAGATTTCGAAACATTAGATGCAGTTCGAACCTAATTTGGAATCGTGTCTAAATCTTAAATATACTTGTGACAAATTAGTAATTTTATCTTATTTAAAAAAAATTGTATATTTCACATTTTCTATTGAGCCATATAAAAATTTAGCTTATTTCATAAATAATATAAAGGTCAAGCTATCTTACATATATATAATCTTTTATTATAATAAAAGAGATCTTTGCCTTTAGTTAAAATCATTGAAAAAATTATACTTATATTTTTAAGTTTTTGAAAATTATATATATTATTAACATTCATGTTGAATATAATGTAATAGTTTGATGATCTACTATGCTATTAATCTATTAACTCGTGCAATGCACATACACTATCTAAAATAATTACTAATTATATATATATATATATATATATATATATAAGAGAGAGAGAGAGAGAGAGAGAAGTCGATTGTAAAGGTGTTGATGGATGATATTTGATTCTATCCCAAATTAAATTTAATCTATCTCGATCAATTTTAATTAGATTAAGTTAAATTACATTAATGATAAATTAATCATTAAATTAAAAGAATTATATAAGGACAAGTTTTTTTCAAAAAATATATTTTGTAAAGAATCAAAGAATTCGAGTAGACGGGCCTGTTAGATTTATTGATCGATTGGCCCATTTGTCCACCTGATGGGCCACATACCTGAGACCCAAATAGAGACGGGGATCCAGTGACCACCGTGCTCTCGTGGTAGTTCTCATACTCGAGGTGTTCCCTTTCCGCCGCTCCACACCCGATTCCAGGCTTTTCCCTCTGCACTGATCCAGGGATTTCAACGGTTTCTTGAGATGTTCCTCACAAGGTGAGCATTTCTCGGTCGATCTCTGAAGCTTTCTTTTGTTCCTCCGTTGGATTTGGTTCAATATGTCGCTAACAGCTGCAGAATCTGGGGTTTTATGTGCGAAGGACCGAGTACGATCGGGGAGTCAACACCTTCTCGCCGGAGGGAAGGTTGTTTCAGGTGGAATATGCCATAGAAGCGATAAAGGTGATATCTTTGTCCATTACTGCGTTTTTGTTGGTATATTAATTGATCGAAATTCCCTTCTTCGTAAGGAAAAATGAAGTCTTTGGCACTCATAGATATTTTGTGTTGGAATATTTCAGTTGGGTTCGACTGCAATTGGGTTGAGGACGAAGGAGGGCGTCGTGCTTGCTGTCGAAAAGCGTGTCACTTCCCCACTGCTTGTTAGTTTTTTTTTTTTTATAAATTACCTCAGTTTCAGTATTGTTGTTCAAGTGCATTTTCCTCCTTTCAAATGCTGTATGTCTATCTGAGCTGATTTGGTAAAATTCCTGCTTTTTCGATTTGATGAAGCAATCTGTTGCCTTTGCCGTGTGCAGATGTTGAATCATGTATCTTAAATATCTGTTATCAAAATTAATGTGTTTTTTTTCTGTTTAATTATGTATTATCGCTGAGAGCTTCTATTTTCTTTTGATAATGTGGATATTAGCATCCACGTTTCAGAACAGTTATAAGTGAGTTTTTTTTAAAGGAGTTATAAGTGAGTTATATATTAAAAAAAAAGAAAAAAAAAGTGTCTCCTATGTGAGTTATATATTAAAAAAAAGTGTATCCTATGTGAGTTATATATAAGTGAGTTATATTTTTTTTCTTTTAAAAAGATGAGTTATATATTAAAAAAATGCCTGTATCCTATGTGCATTGCTGCAAAATGAATATCATTCAAAGTGAGATTAAGCTTTATATTGTAATAGATGTGCATTTCGTATTGATTTTAAAAAAAAATATTGCAAATTTCTTTCTGTTCATAGTACTTTACAACAACTTCATGGCATGTGCAAGTAATTAACTGTGCAACTTCAAGAGAAATAATGATCTTTTCCCAATATTTGGGATTTCGTACCATCAGTCTCAATGAAGGCCAAAACCTTCAATACTGAAGGTCCACATAAGTACCTTTATGACCCCATCTTTTTTGTTTCTGGTCTTTGTGTCTCTTATTTGAAATGATTCACTTTAAACATAACCATACTTGCTCACTTAGACTCTTATTATATCAACTTTCGATTTTGTACAATTATTTCATATTCTCCATCCTTTTGCATCCATGTGTTTTTCTCAGCATCTCATTTTAGCATATTCATCTTCTTATATATGTGTATTGGCTCAATGTTTTGATCTAGGAAGCTAGTTAATTTTCATGATTGAAAGGAAGCTTTTTCATGTGTGATGATTCACAAAAGAGTCATTTTCTGCCACTAAGAATCAAGTTAAAGTTAAACTTGTTCCATGCTAAACCCCTCTTCACCTTTTTTTTTGGGTGGTGAAACTCCTCTTCACTTTGTCCACAAAGACAGTAGTGCATATGCCATTCATGGCATGATTTGATGGGTTAAACATTATGGATCAAACTCCTAAATAACTTCCATCAGGTGGTTATTTGCTATCATATAAGGCTTTTCAACTCCTTTACTGTATTTTGTTGTTCTCTTTGAGCATTGGGAGGTTGGGGCAGCCAGGGGTGGAGACAGACATGGATGGGATCTTTGGCGGTCACTTGGGCCATTAGGTTACAACACAACCACGCCATTTTTAGGGGAGAGAGGTGAACATTGTACATCACATCTCTTTTTTGATTGAGGAATGGGGGATGGATAAATTTGTATTGAGAGCATACTTACCCATTGAGGACCTTTTTCCTAGCATTTTGCCCCTTCTTTTGTATTTGGTTTCCTTACACACTTGTAAATTTTCATGGGCTTAAAGTTTTAATACCAAACATATGACTACCCAACCTCCATAATAATCCTTTTCTCAAAAAAAAAACCTTATAAAATGTTTGTGCATCACATAAATCAGAAGAAAGAAATTCTGATAACCTTTCTTCGTGTTCTGTTACGTATATTGGGTATCTATCAATTTGACAACATATATCAAGCATGCTGAGTGCTGAGACCTTTTAAATTGTGTTTTTCTTTACTACAATGTTGCTCATTAATATTTTGTTATATTATAGGAACCAAGCAGTGTGGAAAAAATAATGGAAATTGATGAGCACATAGGGTGTGCTATGAGTGGTTTAATAGCTGATGCACGAACTCTTGTCGAACATGCACGTGTTGAAACTCAGGTGACTGTTAAATTAACATTACATATTTGTTTTTTTTTTGAGATATAAACTAATATCTAATTCTTCTGACAAATATATTAGAACCACCGTTTCTCGTATGGTGAGGCGATGACTGTTGAGTCAACTACACAAGCTCTATGTGATCTTGCCCTCCGATTTGGTGAAGGTGATGAAGAGTCTATGGTAATCATTTGAACTTAAACATAGCTGGAGCTTGTTTTATATTCTGCATTCTTCATAATGATGCTGAAATAGTTAACATCTAAAATTTGGTGTGTCAAATTCTAGGAAAATATGGAAACATACCAGTAATATAACATGCAGGTCTGATGCATTTAGGAATCTTTGTATGCTGTTAAAGGAGAGCATTTGAATCCTCAGGTCCTTTTGGCACCAAAAAATATGCATGACCTGCATAGTTGTTTAATGACATTTGAGAATATCCTATTATGATGTAGCTACATTTTAGCAAGGCATCTGAAATAGTATATCTCGGCAAGGAATCTTATGATTTCATACTATATGGTGCCCTATCTCTTGTAGTATTTGGTGAGCGCATTTGTTTCTTTAATTGAAAGTGCCCTTGTTAATCATTGGAATTGACATTATCAATGTTGTGAAAGTCATAGACATGGCACGGCCGGATAAACACATAAAATGCAAGATTGTAACCTGGAATGGATGATTCTACTAATTCCAGTATATTTGTCTATCTCATTAAACAAAAATAGAAACATTAAAATTATCAATATATTTAAACTTCCAATATATAAGCAATATTCCAATAATTACATGTCTTCCATAAAAATAATAACAATTAATGATGCACGGGTATGTGAGTTGGGTCGGAATACCCATATACCATGTACGTACCTGGTATGTGTATGCTTCGGTACACAATGAGTAAGCGTACACATGCATCGCAATATTTAATAAAAAACATGGTACGCCCATGGGTACCTATATGCTACGTTTAAGAAGAATGAGGATTAAGACATTCTTTGACGATTATGTGTTCGGTGCTTCTATCTTCTTGAATCTTTACTGACTGCTTGAGAAATCTCAAGGACGATTGCAGAGACTTCAGAATTTCTCTTCGGCTTCATCTCTGTTGACGATGATTCGACAAAGATGTTCTCGAAGCTTCATTTCCTTTAGACATTTTTCGTTGCCGACATTTTTCGTTGCCGCCAAGCATTTTGTGCTCCCAAACCTTAGCCAATTACTTTTTCTCTGCTGCCAATTGATCAAACCCTATGCATCAGTGGAGATAAAGGAGTCTTTGGGCTTTTGAACCAAATAGACAAATAGGCAGACATGGAGTGTCCTTACATTTTTGTGAACCAGAAATTAATTGGATCTGAAATACAACGGGCTTCATTTGGCTGTGCCCATTTGATTGTAGACTATTTATTGGTTCTATTTCAAAGTATCAACATTTATTTTGTGCATTCACTTATTGGTGTTTTTATTTTTCTTAATATGTTATTAGTTCTTTTAAGAAATTTTAATTTCATATATTATATATGACATATTTAATTTATTATTTTATATTGATGTACCCATAGCCTAACTTTTAAAATTAACATCTCACGCACCCGGTACTCGTACCAGTACTGTAACCGCTACTTGTACTCTACCCTTGCTATAGATAACAATTAACGAACTTCTACCTAAACTGAAATAAAACCTATTTAAAAAAATACTGTACAGACAAAAATCACTCCCCTGCCCATGAGCAGCTTTTGCAGGAAGGACTGACCCTCCTCACTGCTCCACTTTCTCTGCCCCCTGCCCCTTAGGAAGCAGAAGAGGACGCAGGAGACTAGCAGATCTGCTCATGACTTCATGAGCCAAAGAGGAGGGAGGTCCTTTTCTGTGTCATCTTCTCGGGAGTAGAAGAGGGCAGTGAGCATTCTGTCAGATCTGCTTGTGAGCAGAAGGGAAGTTCCTTTTCTTCTCGCAAGCATAGAATGCCCGGATAGAGGGAGCGAGATTAGAGAAACCGGTGAAATAGTGTCAGCGGTTAATGGGCCAGGAAAATGTGGCTGGTTGTGTTGGACTTAGGGCTTGAGCAGCGTTGATGGTATGACGGAATCCATGGCGGGCATGGTTGGTCACGCTGTTTCCATCTAGTTAACGAGGCCAGCACGTGATTCTACTACATGCTGGCTCAGAACAATTCTGCATGTGATCTAGCTCGTTTTGGCTTGGTAAGATTGTAAAAACCGTACAACTTTACTAGTCAACTCACGGTTTTGATAATATTGGTCATTGTAAGGAAAATATTTTTTCACTCTTGCAAGTTTACCTTTGGTGTGAAAGAGATGAAGATTTTAACCGAACAGAACTGAAGAAAAATAATAGACGTTTACCAATGGGACATTACGTTCCGGTTGCTTATTTTTGGTTTATTTGGATCCAGAGGAATGAAGTCATCTTTAGAGGGACTAGATATTGTGTATTGCAACTCATGCATGTAATTACCTGGGGATGGGTGAAGATTAATAAGTTGAGAGTGTCAATTGCTGATTTGTATCTATTTATACAATCTTGAAGTTCTTAAAAATTTGGAGAGCAATTGGCTCTCGAATAATCATCCTTCTAAACTGTGAATTTAGTAAAACAGTTTCAGAAAATATATTGTTTCCTTTTTTACTTTATATAGTGAGCTGTGCATAACACATAATCATACTCTTTTCTTGGAGGCACATAATTTTTCTAGTTTATTTGATGACTATCAATGTTCTAGACTATTTTAGTGAGCAATTGTTTATAGTAAATGGTCAAGTTGATGAGGACCTCTAGTAAGATGGGAATTCTTCATTGTACAGTCACGACCTTTTGGGGTTTCTCTTCTGATCGCTGGACATGATGAGAATGGACCTAGCTTGTAAGTATTCCTGCACTGAAGTATGGGTTCTAGTTCCTGGTTGTTGATATATTATCTTTTTTTAGAGATATACTATCCAAAAACCCATCAGTTGCTAACTTGTGAACATAAATTTAAGTTGAATTTGTTTGTGGGAAAATGAGATCCAGGAAAATTTTAATTTTGGGAAATGTTTTTTCTCGGAAAAAGGATTTATCATATATATTTGTTTTTTTTAAAAGAACAATTTGAAAGCATTTCTTATACTTAATTTTATATCCAAATCATTTTGCTTGAGAAGATGAATATATTTTCTCTTGTAAAGGAAATGAAAACATTTTTCTAAACTTCGTATATAATTTCTTGTAAACAGAAAATATTTTTTTGTGAATTTTTTAATTACCAAATATAAGAAAATGAAGAAAATGTTTTCCTTTAGAATGTTTTCAAGTTCAACCTTAGTATCTTTAGCTATGAAGTAAAGTACACAAGATGAAGTACTTTCATTCAACGTTGTTGATTTGTTGTAAGCTGTCATTATCATTTTATGAATGTCAAATTCTATCGGTGAGAATAGTTTCAAACATTAGGGTTCCTTCTACGACTCAAACTTTGAAGTTCCTTTATGCATGGATGTGCAAAAATTGTTTGAACGTGTTTGTTTAGCATATGCTTCAATTACATTGTCAGTATTACTTTTATAGTTAACACATGGTCTCGTGCAGATATTACACAGATCCATCTGGCACATTTTGGCAGTGCAATGCAAAAGCCATAGGATCTGGTTCTGAAGGCGCAGACAGTTCACTTCAAGAGCAATATAACAAGGTACTGGTCCTGTTTTCACCACTTTTAAGTAGTCATTACATGGGGAAAGGTCCATTATCACTCAAAGCACTTGGTCATGTCTTGATTTTTTTTTTGTTGTAGGAATTGACTCTTCAAGAAGCTGAAACAATTGCTCTTTCAATCTTGAAACAAGTGATGGAAGAAAAGGTATGCATCTGAGTCTGTTTTGTTTTATCTATTTTTCGCCTATGAAAGGTGCTTAAACAGTGCCCTTTTGCTTGTCTAGGTAACACCAAACAATGTGGATATTGCAAAAGTAGCCCCCACCTATCATCTTTATTCTCCTTCTGAGGTTGAGGCAGTTATCAATCGCCTATAAAGCATGAGGCCACATTTCTTGTCTTGTGCAAACAGGTTAATACCAGTGACAAATTTTAGTATTATTTTCTTTGATTGAAGATTCTCGATGAGGAACAATTTCACTTACCGGTTTTTCGGAGTATCGCCGAAACTTTGTTTTCGTTTATTATGACTTATTAGTCAAAATCATATAAGTACATGTTACAGTAAGAGTTTAAAGTCGCTTTCTGTTATCATGATTTTTGGCACATTTTCAGGAATTCTTATGATTCATTCTGATCTCTAATGACTGATGAAGCTGGCGTGCCTTAGCGAAAATGCCCTTTCAAATTCCTTTACAACCATAATGGTTGCCAAGTTGCATTGTCAATTTGTGTTCAGTTCCAAACTTATGAGCAATGATTCATGAAGACAACTTGTCCTCATTAATGATTTCTCGCATGTACCCCAAAGAAGCCAACTTGATTTCTAGGCTATTCATATACTCATTCTTTGACTGCTTAGCATGAATAGTTTCCTCAGATTTCTGCATGAAACAAAGAATAAAACTAAAAGTAGCAAGACCAAGACATGTTTTGGATCTTTGTAATATTAAAGAAGCACTTAATGTTACTTGCATCATAATCTACTGCTAGCGAGTACATATTTAGTTGATTATTTTGGGGCAACAAAACCACGTTTGCCTTGCAGAAGTGCCCTTTGCAGGCCTCACATGTGTATACTGATAAGATCAAAGACAGAATACATTATTAGCATGTCTAATAATTGTCCAATTGTTGGGATATATCATAATGCAGCTTGTACAATCACAAGACCATAGAAATGGACCATCCAAAATTTGTCGTGACTTTAAGAACACAGAAATCATCATGGTCACCAGAAGAAGAGAAAAAAAAAACAGAAATAGAAACAGAAAAGCTTCTTAAGCAATGGTGCCTGAAAAGGTAATCATTCACATAGAATCATGCAATCTTGAGATAAACTCCATGCTTTGTCGTAAGCTTGGATCCGGAATCATTTTAGGTATAACAAGTGGCTCTATTATGTTTAATTCTTTTCAGTGAGCTTAAAAGCATAGATTTTAAAATCTTTCTCCACATTGTTAGTTGACAAGTGGCTCTACTTTAGAACTTCTTTCTAGTTTGTAAATCCGGGTCCATTTTTTATGCTCCTATTTTTGAAGAAAAGGTACATTGCTTTCTTATTTTGTTGCTTTCAAAGAAAGTAAGGAATATAACTGTGAAAAAAATGGATAAAAGCAACATATTTTCTTACCCAAAATTCACATTAAATAAAAAAAACAAGTTATTCCTTCATAGGAGTAACCATAAAAGATGCATGTGGGAGCAATATATTAATTTCAGTTAAAAAGAAAAAAAAATATGATAATAAATAAATAAAATATGTTTTGAGAAAACTATTTAAAATATTTTGATTAAAGAGTGAAGAAAAATGATATGTCATGAATTCTCACTTTTATTAAAATAAAACACTTTCACTTTTATTAAAATGATGGTGACAGGTACCTTCAAAGAGGGTAACATGATTAACTCTTCTGTCTGTTGTTAAAATGATGGCCGAAATAGACAGCAACTCAAGCATCCTTAGATCGTTCAATGGGTTCATGGCTTGTAGGCATGATGCATTTTTTTGCAAATTGCAATCCAAAAATACATCAAAAGAAAAATGCTAAATAACCCTTCTAAATATTTTATTTGTTATTAGCCTTCTAATAGCAATTTATTATATTTGCTACTGCCAAGGAGTGCAAAGCTTACTAAAATTATGGGTGATTTGAATCATAATTATGCAAAACTATGCTTCCATGTGTAATCTTTTTTGGTCGAAATGTGGAGCATTCCTCAATCTATGCAACAAATGTGCTGTTATTACATGGATTGGGAATGAAAACCTTGAAAATAAATACACGCTAATGTTAATTGTAAAACAATTTTTTTTTTTTGCAATTTACAGTTTCTCATCTGATTCTGAGATTGGGGACAAGTTATTGATTGCATTTAATCGATGGGACAAAAAATGTTCTCCTGTGTCCTGTTTTCAGTGCCTTCTTGGAGAGGATTTCTAATTTGAAGCGATGATGTGATTTGACCATCGAAAAAAAGGATGTGATTTGACAGTAGTGAAGTGAACTGAACCCCTCAAAATAGAATGTGAATTATGAGTGAGTAGTGTTATATTTTTTGTAAGGGTGTACTTAATAAAAGTCCTTATTTATTTTGCTCCTATTTAATTTATATTAATAGACAATTTAATCAATCCAAAAACTTGCATTATATAGTAATAGTTTATCTCTATTAATAATAACCAGATTTTTTTTAACAAAAATATATTTTTATTACTATTTATTTACTTCATCACAACTAATTATTTATTATTATACAATTTCTTAGTAATATATTAGAATACACTTTTTTTAATGTCTGCATAATATTTTTTTTCTATTAGGAATGCGTAATTTTTTGTATTAAAATAAAGTATAAGATGGAAATATTTATTAATCATAATTACATCTTCTAAATAATATTTTTTACATCTTATACTTTATTTTGATAAAAATAATACACATTCTCTTATCATTTAATTATCATTAAGATATATACTAATCAAAATATATTCATGCTCTTGGGTTGCTTTTTTATAATATAATATATTATTCATTTTCAAAATTTATTTATTTAATAACTTTGAAATGTTTTATTTTTTAGTTCAGTTGAGTAAACATTTGAAATCTAGATTAAAGCTCGTGATAGGCATGATTTATTTATAAAAAAATAGTCTAAATCACATTAGAAATCATGATATAATATAATGATAAATAATTAGGTGTAATAAAATAAATAAATAGTAATAGAAACCAGGTTAGTATTATTATTAACAAATAGAATATTACTGTATTTGGAATGTGCCAATTTTTTTAGAAAAGTTAATCAAGTTATATATTAGTATTAAATAAATAAGGATAAAATTGATGATCATTAAAATTTTAAAGGTGGCATAAGGGTATTCTTTTCTAACTCATTTTGACAATGGAACTATAGTAATTTTTTTGAATATTTTAAAGATGTGAGTACTTGAAAATATAATATTTTTTTTATTATAAAATTTGGTTGACACAATTGAATAGTAATACTATGTCTCAAGAAAATTTGTTCAGAGTTATTCTTTGGTCCCGCTCAGACACTGAATTAATTAATTTTAATATTTTTAGATATCAATGAATCTAAGCTAAAATTTTCATGCTTTGATTATACACTAAATTCGTTTGTATTTTCCTAATACAAAAAAATAATAAATATCATTAATTCTAAAGAAAAAATGAGTTTATTCTTCATATTTGGTTAATTATATTTGTTCTTTGGAAGGATTCAAAGCAAAGGTCAAGAATTTATTTCATATGCGCAAAGCATAGAGATAGTCATAAACTTATAAATAACTATTCTCTTCATCATTCAAAACGCATTTTAAATTCGTGTGGTTAATGGGTCCAAAGCGAATAATTTTTTGAATAGGGTTTGAGACGTTACAAATCTATTATTTTAGAAAAAAAGAATAAGTAATTTTAATTTAAGTTCATGTATGGTTTACAATTTGAACTCTAGGTATACTTATTTGTGAGAAAAAGTTGCTGACATCTTCGATCTCATTCTAGTATTTCTGTAAATTCTTCTTACTTTGCCAATTAAATGTCTTTTCTTTTATAATTGGGCTTAATAAATATCTGATTAATCCGAACAATATGAAATCTCATAATCCTCAATTATTGAATTTCTTTACTGTTTTGATAATGTTGATAGACTTTCTCATAAACCATGAAATCTATTAAGTTATTTAAAACGTTATTAGTAAATTTAATTTTGAGAATAACCTTAAGAGTTAACGTTGAGAAATCCAATTTGATTTCCATGGACCTCTTGCTTCTGAAAACAAAAATCTCCCACCACTCGCGCATGATTGGAAAATTCATAATTGCATGTGACTGTACCTGCCTCTCTCTCTCTCTCTCTCTCTCTCTCTCTCTCTCTCTCTCAGTAGCACTGCCTCACTCACGTCACGCCCTTGTGAGTTGGATTTTTATCTTCATCTCCTCTCTTGTTCCTTCTCTTTTGGAAAATTTACCTTGTCCACATCCATTTAGCCCTTCTTTCCGCTGCGCGTACTTTTATGTTGCACAGCTCCTTAAAAGCATCTACTCCACCCCATTTGTACTCTGTTCCTATGCCCATTTGTTGAGCGTGCCACCACCATAAATTTAGGCCTCGCATCTCTAAAGTTAATTTAACACTAACACACTTTTTATTTTCGGTAAATAACACTAACACACTTTGCTATGGTGAAATTACTACATGAACTTGGGGTTACAAATTATTCTTTTAAATCACTTTATTTATGTACAATCGAAGAATATTATTATACTTTTTTTGTCTCAACTTCAAATTAGTTAAATATTAATAGTTTTATATATCGAAGGTCTCAAACAAATATAAAAAAAAGGTCAAATCAATTGTAAAATTGTTGTAAATTATGAATCCTCGGATGAAGAATTTATAACTTAGATGATGATCAGATGAAAAAAAAAGAAGAGGACTAGCATCTTAGCCAAGAATGTTAATGTATATCAAATAACTTGGGAAGAATATGAGACACACCCATTAAATTCATTATATATTGGTCGACAGCCTCAGACATGTACAGGTTTTTTGTGAGCTTGAATTGACGGAAGGCAGCAGCCAAGCTTCATATTTATTCTCGCAGCTGTAAAGATAGGTCTTGTCAACTATTTAGCTGCATCACTACTTATTATGCTTTTTCCCCCTCATAAGTCATAGCTTTATAGCTAAGGTTAATTTTTTTACATTTCAAAATTTAAAAGTTCATTCCCTACCAACTCGGCACAGTTAACATGACATTATCAAAATTAATTAGAAATTAGCCAACACAATAACTTAACAATGTACAAGTTTATCTACATATAATAAATTTAATTTTAGAAATGTATACATATCAAAATGATACATGTTGACCATTCACAAGTAGCAAAATTATGGAAATTTTCTTTTTATCGAGTTTAAGAAATGTTTTCTTAATATAGAACTTACACTAAGGCAGCTCTAAAAATTTAACAATGGAGAGAGAGAGAGAAGCTCAATCATAGTGAATTAGTGACCTTTTTTCACTGGTTGGAGAGTGGGTGGTCAAAAGAGGCTCAGGAACCCATTAAAGGCTTCTTCTTTTGGGGCATCCTTTCATCATCTTTCTTCTCTTTATTTCACAGCTTTCCATGTTTACATGTAACTTATTAGTGGCACGATGCCATTATCAACTTTACGAGGCGACAAAAAAATGCAACTGTACCTACATCATCCATGACCTAATACACCACTTTAATTCTTGCTTGCTTCAAAAAATGAGGCTAATTTTGCTCGCCACTAACTTTTATCTCCACCCTTCTCATCGTTCTAACTCGTAGATTTGTTCTTTAATCCTCATCATCCTTTACTTTTGTTTAACGCCGTCCTCACTAGATTTAATCAAGACCCATTAAAATTTTGTTTTATTAACACCAGTGATAATAATATATCACTGGTAGAATTGAGAAGCTAAAACAATTAACTTTTTGCATACTATGCCTATATCTTACTATCATGGAGTAAATCTGTATCTTGTTATTGATTTATATATTTGGTGACTAAGACATTGTTTTTAGAATACTACTTGAAAAAATATTATTTATCAATTGAGGTTTAAGAGTACATTACATGCATGTAGTAGCAAATTTAATACTTTATATTCAAATCTAAACATCAACGAAAGTTAGATTGAATGATAAATATATATTTTTTTCATTTAAAAATATTTTAAGTTCAAGTACTTTTGAATATATCCTAAACTAGTGAAAGATAAAACTTCAAAAAATATAAAGACAATTAAAAAAATACTTCTTTTAGATATTCTCGTGACATCTACGCAAAAATTCAATACTTATCATAGTACATATACATCTATTATATAAATATATTGTTATATGTCGTGTACTTTTTTTGATAGATTTTTACTGCGCATAATTGGGTACGTACATTATTGCAACTAAAAAAATGCAACCATGCGTAGCAGCAAAATAAATTAAAAGAAGTAATGTATGATTAATGGCTATATTTGGTATTCTTTAAACGCTAGGAAAGTGAATAATTATTTCGGTTTCTTTTATTTTGATAAAACAATATTGCTAAACTAATTCATATTCTTTTGACATTCTTTTAGTATTTAACTGATCAATTAAAAAATATTTTTCTATTGATTGAAAATAGTAATGTAACATTTGGAAGAATGAGAGAAATTATTTTATTTTTGCTCAAAAGTCTCCATCTTTATATTCTCAAAAAAGTAACATACGAAACACATAAAAAACTTATCTTTTAACAAATGGAGCCCTTAATCAATATTTGATGAACGAACCATAATTCAATTAGCAAAGAATGATTAATATTTAAAAGTTTAATTAAGGACAATTAAACGTTTTCATTTTAAAGTGTAAAAATGATATTAATCAATTTATGCATGAATTCACTATAGAAAAGAAATATACGTACGTGGCAAACATATGAGGAATCACGGGTGGATTGCTTTGATTCGATAAGATGGGGATTAGTGGTCACTCCTCCTACACCACCAAACCATCACTAGGTTTCACTTGAGCACCTCATGCAACAAATGGAGAAAACAACAAGAAAGGTGGGGAAAAATAAAAAAAAATGTTGGATATTTCCTCTAATTTCGTGCCCACATATTTAAATTATTTGTTGTTTGTATAAAACGTATGTTGCGGATGTAGATCACGGTGTAATTTTTGTCACCTACTTTCATGTCGAATTGGAGGCCACGAGGATTAACTAATGTTAATTAGGGTTCATGTTAGCGGTCTAAATTAATTCCGATCGATACGTTCCAAGGACATAACCACGTAAATGATCTGGCGAATGCACGTTGGATTTGACCAACTTATGGACCTATGTATGTGCCTAAGGTAATTAATTAAGCATTCAATAAATTAGAGAGAGAAAGAGAATGCTTAGAATAATTAAATTTCATAATTAATCTCGATTTAACATTGAGTTCTTCTAATTTACAATTCACTCTGAATCGTGCGTCTAATACAAAATTTCATCAAAATACACAAAATTTAAATTTAATATATGCTTATTATTTGTTGGTCTTATAATCTCATTAGATACCGTAAAATCTTTTATGTTATCACACAACTAATAGTTTCTTTGTTAAATCTTATAGTTAATACTTCTTTATAAAGTTTGAAGATTCCTTACCTTAAAACATTTACAAGATCCGATCTCGACAATATATACGAAGAAAATAAGTTATGAAGGAAATTAAATTCTAAAAGATATATTTTCTCTTTTTTTATGAGGTATATTAGCGTGCATATACAAATTATATATGCACGATGCATGCACATACTATGGGTCTTTGGATTAGTATCACTTTTAATCTGATAGTTCAAAATACAAATAATCTGTGTCGTTGGATTAAAATGATATTGATCCAAAGGTCCATAGTGTGTATGCACGGTGCATACATAACTTTTATATGCACGCTAATATTTCTATTATTTTATTGGTCAGCATATTTGAAATTTGTACTCGGACTAATAATTTTTTCATCTTAATTTTTTATTTCGCCAACTAATTTTAGCATTTAATTAATTTGATATTCAATAATTCGGACTATAATAAAAAAAAGTGCTCATTTTCTCTTATTAGATCAACAGCCTTGTTTCCCCACTTAGGAAGAGGTTTGTTTCCGCCAAAAGGGAGGTGCACAAGTATCATCCTCCGATAAAAAGGAGAAGCTACAATTTCATCTGAGTCAATCAAATTTTAATGTCAAATACTATAATTTTATCAATAAAAAAAATAAACTTAATTAATCTTTCTCACTAAATGCTAAAAAATGGCTATCACAAAAGCACTTTGTTTCGAATAAATGCAATTTTAAATTCACCATTTTTTAAAAAAATATAAAAGCTCCTATAAGTTAGTGAGAAGAAGCAAAATAAGTATTCCCCACAGCTTGACTTACTAGTTGACCTCGTACGTGCTCACCGTCGAAATTTTTTAGTCATACGTATTCACTATAAAAATTTAGAGTACTTTTATTTCACCATAAATAATATAGTGGATTCATCTTAATTTTATTTGTTCATATGGCCCTCCCATGGATGCACAACTAACCGCAATAAATGTGGACTTTGCATAATGGTACAACAACAACTACTTCCACAACAACACGACCCACGTACATCACCTTATCTCTATTTTGATTACATTTAGATAAGGATACGTTAAAGTTGCCACGTTTTTTATGTTTTAGAAAGGAAAATAAGTATAAACTAAAATTTACTCCCTTGAAGATATGCAATAATCATGGTAATATTTTGCTTTTATAAATTATGCTTAATGAATCTACCAATTGATAAAAGAAGTTTCCATGAAAATATTAATTTGATAATTTCATTCTCGAATCTCAATAATAATAATAATAATAATAATAATAATAATATAAAATAAATACTTTTGCAATGATGATAATTTTATAATTTACTTCGGATTTAAAGGAGGTGTACCTCATTTAAATAGGGTACACCGTGTATCTTATCATTTAAATCGTTGAATATTTGATGTGTAATTAAAAATAAATAATTTATTTAAAATTAATATTTTTTATTTGTTTTTTTAATCACGTATTTCAAATAATATGTTACACGATCTACTCTATTTAAATAAGGCATACATCCATTAAATTCATTTACTTCTTTTCTTCACTAATTCAAATTATTAATATGTATTATGACACGTAAACATTCATTAGTTAAACTTAAACCCCAAGTCAGGAATGTTAATGTGATTTTACATCCTAACAAAGACAGCTTAGATGTTCATTTTTTCTAGAAAAAAAAACATTAAGAACTAAGATGAATAAATCTGATAAATTAAGATAATAGTTTCGAACACCCTGTGACAATAGAAAAAAAAACTACGAGTATTATTTTGTATATTGCATGAATAACTTGTTACTTGCTGATAATTACAGAACATATTTTTCACTGTTATCTTCAATAAATACTGTTAAGATTTACTACATCATTTATCTGTTCTTTTTATTATTCCCTTATGCCATCTTTGTAAAAAGTCTCATCTAAACAAACATAAAAAGCAGAAAATATGTACCATAGCGCACTTAAAAAGATAATAACATTCCAGATACATTTATGCGTAGCATGTTCACTAAAATTTTCTTTAGGTTAAAACGGAGCTAAAAGATATTGGAAATAGATTCGTCAACCATAACTAAAAACATCAAAATTTTGCATGAAACTTATATTCTTTTAATCTTTTTATTTTAATTGTCTTTTATTATGCCGGCATCCTTTTGTAATAAAAAAAAGAAAATTGTATAAAAAGTTCCAACTTTTATATTTGTTGCAAATATGACAAAGTTTTGTTTGTGAGATAAAAGATCATCAAGTTTAAAATTGTTATAAAATATAGTCCAATTTGAATAAAAAACATCAACTTCCTTTTTTTCTCATATTTAGTCTCACAATATTTTTTTAAGAAAATTATTAAATCATATATTAAAAATTCATTCGCATGTAGAGAGTATTATTTGTAGCTAAAGTATAAAAAGAATAAAAAATATAATTCTGTGTTAATAATCATTATTCTCAAATATCTTGTATCAGAAAATTAGTTGTTCAATAAGAAATATAAAATAGAGATTAATGATACATTAATGAATGATGAAACTATTAATGAATTATTATTTAACAAATAGAAATTTCAGCAATATTTACAACAAATAGAATTTTTTAATGCAATTTTCTCTGATAAAAATCAAAATCTCAAGCATACTTATAATTTAATTATCCTTAAACAAATCGATAATAAAAATATTGCCAAATTAAGCAGTTTAAAGAAACTAAGAAAGAAAACTACCAAGTAAAGAAACTAATTAACTGTAATAGAAGTGGTCCTTCATGCATTCCTTTTTCTTTTCGTTTTTTTGGTTGCTCCCTGCCAAACACATATAAACACACACACACCTTCTCTTCCACTCCTTCAGTACCTCTCTCTCTCTCTCTCTCTCTCTCCTCTCTCTCT
>LTAE01000008.1:108301-125216 GCA_001647135.1 Pontederia paniculata
TCTCTCTCTCTCTCTCTCTCTCTCCTCTCTCTCTCTCTCTCTCTCTCTCTCTCCCCTCTTCTTCTTCTCTTTCTCTCTCCTCTTAATCTTCTTCTTCCACTTCCTGCTCTTCGAGCAAAAATTTACCAGCATTCTTCCTGAACAAAAATGGACAAGATGCAATCAAAAAGTCTCCATCTTTTCCTCTTTTTGTCTCTATTTTTCCTCGTCTCCGGCAAGACGCAGCAGCAGCAGCAGAGGACGTACATCGTGCGCGTGGACGGCGACGCCAAGCCTTCCATCTTCCCCACCCACTCCCACTGGTACGAGACTGCAGTCCTCGCCGCTTCCGCCTCCGGCGACGGAGTCGGACACGAGGCCTCTTGGACTTCCGGTGGCCCACTCATCCACACCTACTCCTCGCTCTTCAACGGCTTCTCCGCCCGCCTCTCCGCCTCCGCGGCCGAGGCCCTCGCCTCCACGCATGGCGTCCTCTCCGTGCTGCCGGAGCTCGTCCGCCACCCTGACACCACCCGCTCCCCGCAGTTCCTCGGCCTCCTCTCCTCCGACCGCTCCGGCCTTCTCGCCGAGACCGACTACGGGTCTGATCTCGTCATCGCCGTCATCGACACCGGCATCACGCCAGGTCACCGGAGCTTCTCCGACCGCAGCCTCGGGCCCGCCCCGGCCCACTGGCGCGGGGAGTGCATGCAAGGCCCCGGCTTCCCTCCCGGCTCATGCAACCACAAGCTCATCGGTGCTCGGTACTTCGCCGCCGGTTATGAGTCCACATCCGGTCGCATGAACGAGTCCGCGGAGCTCCGTTCGCCTCGAGACACCGACGGTCACGGCACGCACACTGCCTCCATTGCCGCCGGACGCTACGTCTTCCCGGCTTCTACCCTCGGCTACGCCCGGGGAGTGGCCGCCGGCATGGCCCCCAAAGCTCGCCTGGCCGCCTACAAGGTCTGCTGGGCTGCCGGGTGCTTCGATTCAGACATCCTAGCCGCCTTCGACGCCGCAGTCGCAGATGGCGTCGATGTGATCTCCCTCAGCGTCGGAGGCGTCGTGGTGCCTTACTATCTTGACGCCATTGCCGTCGGCGCCTTTGCGGCCGCCGAGGCCGGCCTTTTCGTATCTGCATCTGCTGGCAATGGTGGCCCTGGCGACCTCACCGTCACCAATGTCGCACCCTGGATCACCACCGTTGGCGCCGGGTCCATGGACCGCGACTTTCCCGCCGACGTCAAGCTTGGCAACGGCCGGATCCTCCCGGGCGTCAGCGTCTACGGTGGCCCTTCCCTAGCCGCCGGTAGGCTCTACCCGTTGGTCTACGCCGGTGCAGCCCAGGGAGCCGGAGACGGCTACTCGTCCTCTCTGTGCCTCGAGGGATCCCTCAACCCAGAAGCCGTCAAGGGAAAAATCGTTCTTTGCGACCGCGGCGTCAACTCCCGCGCCGCCAAGGGCGAGGTCGCACGCAAAGCCGGAGCTATCGGGATGATCCTCGCCAACGGCGTCTTCGACGGTGAGGGCCTCGTCGCCGACTGCCACGTCCTTCCCGCCACTGCAGTAGGCGCCGTCGTCGGCGACGAGATACGCAAGTACATTTCTGGCGCCACCCCCAAGTCTCCGTCCGTCGCTACCATCCTCTTCCGCGGGACGCGCCTCGGGGTCCGACCGGCGCCCGTCGTAGCCGCGTTCTCCGCCCGCGGGCCGAACCCCCAGTCGCCGGAGATACTAAAGCCGGACCTCGTCGCACCGGGGCTCAACATCCTTGCCGCGTGGCCCGACACCGTCGGCCCGGCCGGGATCCCGACGGACCTGCGCCGGACGGAGTTCAACATCTTATCCGGCACGTCCATGGCCTGCCCCCACGTGTCCGGCCTTGCCGCGCTGCTCAAAGCCGCGCACCCGGAATGGTCCCCGGCGGCAATCAAGTCTGCGCTGATGACCACGGCCTACATGAAGGACAACAAGGGGACGACGATGCTCGATGAGTCTACCGGCAATTCGTCGGACGTGTTCGACTTCGGTTCCGGCCACGTCGACCCGCAGAAGGCCATGGATCCCGGTCTAATATACGACCTGACGGCCAAGGACTACGTCAACTTCCTGTGCAACTTAAACTACACGCAGCAGAACATTAAGGCGATCACAAGGAGGGACGCCGACTGCCGGGAAGCAAGAAAAGCGGGGCACGCCGGGAATCTGAACTACCCGTCGTTCTCGGCGGTGTTCACCGAGGACGGAGCGCGGCGAGGGGTATCGACGCACTTCTTAAGGACGGTGACCAATGTAGGCGGCGGGCGAGCTGTGTACAGGGCGACGGTGAGGGCGCCGCGGGGCAGCGCACTGACGGTCGAGCCGAGCGTGCTGTCCTTCCGGAGGACGGGCCAGAAGCTGAGCTTTGTGGTGAGGGTGAAGGTGTCATTGACGGAGAAGCTTGCGCCGGGGACGTCGAGCGTGCGGAGCGGCGCCGTGACATGGAGTGATGGAAGGCACTCTGTGAACAGCCCAATTGTGGTCACAGTGCAGGCGCCATTGTCATGATAAGGAGGAACACATCAAAGGTTTTATCAGGGTTTTAAACAGCTGCTGCTTAAGACTTCCTTTTTTTTCTTTCTCTTCTTAGAGCCCTTTGTTCAAGTTACAAGAAAGAAGGGTTCTTAGAGGGTGAGTTAATCAATCAAATATGTATATGTTCCTGTTGGTGTGATTCCTACCATGGAGGAGAAACCAGAGGGCTACATGTAGTGTGTATAATAAAACCAGAAGTGACAAGAGATGGGGATGACAAGGAGTAAAGAAGTTATAGTGGCAAGGGTAAAAGAAAAGGTTTCTGTTTAACTTTCTTTTATGGTGAATCATGGTGATGTGCTGCCTCTTGCTGTCATCTATTTGTTTACTAATGATACACAAAGACTGTGGCCCCTTGTGCCTGCGTGCATCTGGCAGGGGCATGTGCCACTAAAGACGGGGCTTTATTTTGAGGCCAAGGACTACGTCAACTTCCTGTGCAACTTAAACTACACGCAGCAGAACATTAAGGCGATCACAAGGAGGGACGCCGACTGCCGGGAAGCAAGAAAAGCGGGGCACGCCGGGAATCTGAACTACCCGTCGTTCTCGGCGGTGTTCACCGAGGACGGAGCGCGGCGAGGGGTATCGACGCACTTCTTAAGGACGGTGACCAATGTAGGCGGCGGGCGAGCTGTGTACAGGGCGACGGTGAGGGCGCCGCGGGGCAGCGCACTGACGGTCGAGCCGAGCGTGCTGTCCTTCCGGAGGACGGGCCAGAAGCTGAGCTTTGTGGTGAGGGTGAAGGTGTCATTGACGGAGAAGCTTGCGCCGGGGACGTCGAGCGTGCGGAGCGGCGCCGTGACATGGAGTGATGGAAGGCACTCTGTGAACAGCCCAATTGTGGTCACAGTGCAGGCGCCATTGTCATGATAAGGAGGAACACATCAAAGGTTTTATCAGGGTTTTAAACAGCTGCTGCTTAAGACTTCCTTTTTTTTCTTTCTCTTCTTAGAGCCCTTTGTTCAAGTTACAAGAAAGAAGGGTTCTTAGAGGGTGAGTTAATCAATCAAATATGTATATGTTCCTGTTGGTGTGATTCCTACCATGGAGGAGAAACCAGAGGGCTACATGTAGTGTGTATAATAAAACCAGAAGTGACAAGAGATGGGGATGACAAGGAGTAAAGAAGTTATAGTGGCAAGGGTAAAAGAAAAGGTTTCTGTTTAACTTTCTTTTATGGTGAATCATGGTGATGTGCTGCCTCTTGCTGTCATCTATTTGTTTACTAATGATACACAAAGACTGTGGCCCCTTGTGCCTGCGTGCATCTGGCAGGGGCATGTGCCACTAAAGACGGGGCTTTATTTTGTGCTTGTTTTTGACGTTGTGGTGAATGGAACCCTCACTATTTGAGTGTTTTTTACTAGAGTGCTCTGCAAACAGTGCAGCAGAGACAGAGCATCAGATGTACTGAACACTGGAGCAGATGTGGGAACAGACATCTTGCCACTAGTCTTGAGTTTTAGCTTTCAAAATAAAACAATCTTCCATCTCATTCTTCTTTTGCATAGGATGCTGGTACTTTGCAAAATAATTACAATTTTTTAACAGATCCATCTATTTGCTGTCAGAGAACAGCAATTGCTTGATCTGAACATGATCTTGCCTGTATTCTTCCACTACTATAGCCACCTGCGGTCTCTCTCAGTATGGCTACCTGTGAAGATGCATGCAATCATGTACCTGGATGCAGAGATTGCATCAAGATCTTGCAGTTTCTCTTATCTTCTGTCTTTATCCAGGCGAAGCTAACTCACGAGTTAGAAGCAGACGAAGCTTCATCCAGCTTTAGTTCAATAATCTTCTACAGCAGGGTTTGACACCACAGCACCTCCTTCCCTCTACTAGAAAATGGACGCAATCTTTGTTGACATGCTTCCTAGCACACCTCGAAGTCGGAAGTGTCCAAGCACTGTACAGCGACTCGATAGCTTCCTCCGTGAATCCATTTCGACTAATGTTTAGGAGTTGGAGTTGTTCTGCACGAGCAATAGCATCAGAGAGCTCTCGAATCGGCTCCGAACCAGAATACAGGTTCTTTCGGCATGAACTAGCACAGCTGCCATCAGGACCAGACATGGTGGGTTCCTCATCTTTGTTCAATTCATCTTCGCTGTCAGCAACTTGAAGCTCCTGGTAGCCTGCCTCACACGTTCCGTTAGACATGTTGATTGCATCGGCCTCCTGACCTATGGTCGTCGAGCTGTCTATTGCCACTGAACAATTTTGTGACATCTTTTCCTTAGACACATCAACATTTTCAGCCATATAGAGTTCTTCCAGTGAACCATTTTCTGTCAACATGATAATATCATATTAAGGTAGAGATTACTATAGAAAAGTTGGTGGGAACGAGAAGGTTCAGAGGATTCCTGACCTGCTAATGCTCTAAGTATGCAAATGATTCCTGTCAACCCAAGGCGGCACTTGTTAAGAATTAGGGAGCTCAAATTGCATTTAGGGTCAATGAGCATTGATCTCAGAGCATCACATCCCTAAAAAATCAAGTCAGAGTTACAGATAAGGCTCAATGTCTATATCTTCAAATACGTTCCAGCCAAAGATAAATACATTAAATCAAAGTTCCGCAATTATATTAAAATCGTCCAAATAAAATAGCAACTTCGCATCAATACACCATCTTTTTAATGCAATAGAATATACACTATAGCGTACAGATACTAATGGAAGGGATTTTTATGCATTGGAATAAAATAATATTGCAACGGACTGGAAATGCAAATATAACTGGTTTTGAGATAGATAAGCATAGTTTCTCATTTGTCAACATTACCTATCAAAAGAATATCAGATATTCCAAGTGAATTTGACCTTTGTCAGATTGAACACATCTTTGCATATGCGTGAAATGTGGGATCTTTAACTACTTAGTTTTCTTTGGGTAATGAAAAGGGGCCAAGGCCCAAATCTTACTGAAGTTTTCATCATCTAATCAGCTATCCGAACAATCATTGGGAATTAAGTGTTGATAGATTAAGGATTCAGCATTATCTTTTTCCAAAGTTTGAATTATTTTAAGCACAGAACAATGACAACATGTCCTTTCATGGACAAACCAACCAACCTCTCGACCAATGGAATTTCCCGAAAGGTTCAGTTCTGAAATGCCACCAAGTGCAGCAAAATTGGTGCACAATTTTGAAAATGACTGTGACGCCAACCCGCAATAAGAGAGATCTAACCTCACCAACTCCTCCGTGCTATTATTTATGGTTTCTGTTAATCTTATAGCTCCATCCTGCACATCATAACAGTTTCATGAGCCCATAGTATGAATAGTAATAATTAACAAAAACCCTTTAAAAAAAATAGCGAAACAAATACAAAAACTCACAGTTCCAATGTACGTTTCACCAAGCATCAATATGGCCAGACATGAGGAGCGAGCAAGCTGGCATAGGCTATCAATTGTGCCCTTATTTAATTTAATTCCGGTCAGACTTAGTTCTGAAAACCTGTAGGAGAAAGTTTTATTATGATGATATTCCAAAAGTTAGAATGTTTAAAAAATTGTATATCGAAGTTCACCTTTTTAAGGATCCAAGTTTGGCCAATAGACTAACCATAGCATTTCCAGAAATAGGACTGTTCTTGCCTGTTAGCCAAACAGATATTTTAATAACATAAGAGAAAAGCATAGCTTAAGCTAAACTATAGCATTAGACGTGAGAGGTAAATACCTATTGACAGATGAGATAGGACAGATCCATCATGTAATGCCTCTGCAACTTTCTGAACTGTTCTAGATGTAATAGAGCAATGCTCTATGTTCAGGCTATAAAGAGCTTAAAAGGATAACACTATAATAATATCAGAAAAGAAGAAAAGTGTATCATATAAATGTAAGATGTGATGTTAAAAGACCAGCTGCAAATATCCTCATAGAGCTCATAGTGCAACTTAATGATTAAATGCTCAAGATCACTTGATCTCTCACTTGCAACGAAAATGCAAATTAAGTAATAAGCTTTTGCAATCTGTAAATACCACCAGTGGTAGTTGCAGAGTTGTATGAAAATTAAAATGGAATAAAAAAATATACCTTTGCATCTTTCCAGAATAGTCGAGAGGTATGAGCTACATGCATCAGTAAGGCGATTTTCAGACAGATTAAGCACTTCCAAACGAGTCGATATGACAGGGCAATCACAGATCTAATTGATTGAGAAATAAAATGTTAGAACTTAACAGCATTTATTTGTCAAAAAAACTATTGAAATTAGGGAATGATTATCTATGAACTTTAGACTTTAAAATATTCAGTAAATACTTCTCCAGATACAACCACAGTGAACAGGTCAGCCTATACTGTATAACCTCATAAAAAATACTGATCATTAAACATTTTAAGAGACAAGAGAGCAGTTTTCTTTTAGAGGGAGATAAAAGAGCAGATCGTGAATGGCAAACTTGCAACAGATGATATTTCAAGACAATGTTTCTTTTTTTTTTTTTTTGGAATCATTTCAAGACAATGTTGAAATGGAAATAGACCTGAAATAAAGCAGTAGGGCCCAAGCGATTGGAATGTAAATCCAATGTCAAGCCACCATACTTTTGGATTGAAGAGCTAAATATTTGACGAAGCTTCTCCATTGTTTCATTTCCTGCAATGCACCCAAATGAACATATGAAATCTTGCCTTCAGTTAACTTAGTGTTTTCCTGTATGCATGTGCTTACAGATGATCTAGAGGTTGATCCCATGATAATATAATAAACATCCCAAGAGATTTAACAATGTGGGCACATAAGCCAGATAGAGACATTTTTTTTAAGAAAAGGATGATTAACAAGAGAGAAACAACTACCCAATAGATTATGGGAGAGATCCAAAACTGCAACCATTTTATGTTCTTGTAGAGCATTGAGAAAAGGTGAAATTGATATATCCTGTAGTCCACAATCAGATACAATGATCTCATCCTCAGAAACCTATACCAGTGAGACAAGACAATATAGAAATCAAAGAGTTAGTACGGATGAAGAAAAAGATCGCCAAGTCCACATAGTATTGATCAAGGAAAGGGCCTACAAGTAACCAAAATGGATTTAGCAAAAAAGTTACCTCCAAATTGTACAATTTTTTCAATAATTTCATGCTAGTTGATTCAGATAACTTCTTACAATAGTCGAGATACAACTTCATAAGGCGTTTGGGGACCCATCCTATATATAAAATAGAAACAAAACCATTATCTCAACAATAGACAAGACAGTCATATGTTAGCTAATTCTTTAGATGTACTAGAGCTTCATTGTGAACCAGAGAACGTTACCATCAAGAACAACCTCAATAAAAATATCTTTGGTAAGAAGGTTCCTGATGTCTTCAATAGGTTCCAAAGGTCCTAAAGATTTCCCACAATATGATAAGCTTTTTATAACAGGCAACAAACCTGAAATGTTTCTTTCAAGTTAGCACAGTAAATGGTGCTCAAAAAAATCTGGAAACAAAAGATTTAACTTACACACGATGTTTAGTTGATGATAAATTGAACTAACATAAAATTGTAAGATAAATGATTGAAGGCAGCTTTAAGTGAAGCTCAAATTGGTTTCATAAAAAATAGACATATATTGACTAGGAGGTGTTCTGCTGTTTGATTGTCTAAATTATAGAAAAGGCATAATACACTGATTAGACATGGAATGATGAGAAAGGTACCCTTAGATTTTCTCTCTTCAGGAAGATCCAAATAGTACATGCAAGCAACTTCAGCTTTCACAGATTCAACATTCAGACTGTCTGCATCCATGCACGAGCTTATATTCACATAGATCATACTACCACCCAAGTTAAATTTGAGACACTGTAATCTCATTCATGAAAAAAAAAACACATCAGCAAATTTAATAAGGGCCATAAGATATATGAAAATAAAAAAAAACTATCATTGGGTACTAGTCATCATCCAGTTGAATAATTGCCACTACCTCAACAGTGATCTGATAATTGTGCTTCGGCAACACTTTAAATATTAATTATATATTCAGTGATGTATTAATATAGAGGGATTACTATTATATTTGACTAGTCATCCTTTTTACCATAAAACATGTATCAGCATATGAACAACACATCTTAAATGACAGTCATTCCATAATACCTCGGAACCCACACCACTTTGGCTCTCTAACAGAAAATGAGGAACAAGAACGCTATCTGATTTATGCTCACTTCCTGCAGGTTTCGACGTGACAACTACTCCAGCATCACTCGATGATCCAAAGTCAGCACCATTGGGAGCAGTAAATGTGGGGCTTCTGCATTTGAAAGAACAAGTGCATTCTTCAATATTTAACGGTGCAGCAGCAGTAGGTATGTCCTTCGATTTATTTGGACATTCATTTTCCTGCTAAACAAAGGTGTTTCATATTTAGAGATATGTTCTTTAATACCAAGAATCAATCATATAAATATTTAACCACATTGAGAAACTTAGCTGGTGAAACTAATAGATTAATGCAGCAGGAGACCATATCTATGTAGAAATTATCAGCACATTGTGTATATGCACATGTTTTAAGAACATATGATACATTCAACTATGTTATTTTATTACCTGGGCATCATCAGTACAAGTTGGTTTAACCAACCTCCCTGCACACCACAAGGAAAAGGAGTCTTTAGAATACGCTGAAACCAATATCTTACAGAAATCGAACAAGAATACAATTAACTTATTCAGGAAAAACAGGGACTACATGTACACATGCAGAATGAATAAACTAACCACTGCCAGAAGTACTGTCCTTGACGGAGCAAATATGAGAACGCCTCCTTGATTTCTCCATATCTTCAGCCTCATCATCAGATACTACTATGTGGGCACGCTTACGGCCAATACGCTGGTGTTCATTGCTAGACTTACTTAAACCTCTATAAGAAGATTCACCTATGTAAGGCAACGGATCCACAGTTTCCTTACGAGATCCTAACTGACATGTTTTAGTCTTTGACGATTTTTTCCGGCGGACAAGTGTTGACAAAGGAACATCCTCATCAGAACCCTCAAGGTCGGTGAGAACATTTGGCTTACTCGTAGCAAGATTATGACCATTTGGTGAATCAGCTATATCCGTGAAGTTACCAGATTCATCTCCACCCGTTTCAGTTTCAGAGCAGTAGTCATCGCCCAAGTTGCATGGCAATTCTTCTTTAAGCAAAGACTTTAAATTATTAATGTCATCCTGCAATTTCCTGCAGCAGGTAAGTTTGATTAGTCAATTCATGCAATTAATATACTTGTTCGCCTAGAGGAAGTTACAAACTAACCTGGCTTCTTCAAGATTGTCAAATCTGATCATGTGACTGTAATGCATGTTGTCAAGTGCTGAGATCTGCACCGATGTTAGATTGGCTTGAGCTGCAATTCTGGGAGCAAAATTAATTAGATATGGTAAAAGGTCTTATAAAAATATTGTACTGCTTAACTTAAATATAAGGTCAGGATTTTATTTTCTCCACAAATATCACTGACCCATGCACAACTTCTAAAATCTTATGGTTCAACACATGGGACAATACCTGTAACCTTCTTCGAATGCTTCCAAAGCACCAGCCCAATCACCAGAAGAGTCCAATACCTCTCCAATATTTATCTTGACAAGCGCTTGGCCCTAAAATATACATAAATTCATATATGATAGTTCCTTAATTTGCTTATTCGGATTATTTATACCATCTAAAATATTATTACAGTTCATAAGCCAAGTAGCAAAGCCTCTCTAGATATAAGTAGAAATCATTTCCAATTATGTAAGTTCCACTACAACAAATTATTGGCATCAGAGAAGAAAATGATGAGCTACGTACAAGCATGTCATTAAAACATTCATCTACTTGTATCACGTACCTCCAGGTTCCCTATTGACCTGTATATGTTCCAGCTTTTCATGTACCATTTGCGAGCTTTGCTAAAATTTCTAAGCTTTTGGTATGACTCCCCAATAGCTAGAAAAGAATCACTTAGCTTTTCTTTGTCACAAAGTTCATTTGCCACCCTTTTCTTTCTTTTAGCAAACTCTTGATGCTAAAACACAAACGGTCAGTCATATTGTAAAATTCGTATGAAATGATTAGACAAGCAGCTGAAAAATATAAGAAATATACAATTGAATACAACATAGTATATCTAAGCTATGAACTTGTATGGTTTTTTAGGCAAAAAGAAGCGTACTTGCAAATGAAAGAAATTTCATTTTCTCAGAACACTATGACCTTTGCCAATAAACGCTAAAAATTAGTTTATTTAAGAAAATCGTAAAAATTAGTTATAGTGTAAATATGGCTATTTTGAGTAGGAGAAGAGAAGCGAGCAAACAATAGAAGATGAAATAATAAATGCCAGTTCTACAAACTTACTTTTGGCCATGCAAAAATTATACTGGCTTTATCAATCAAACCGTCGAGACAACAATTTTGATCCAAGAGGCATTTTCTCTCGTTAGATGTTCCTCTAGCTTCGCACGTAAGCCGTGTCAGCTTCTTAAGCTTTTGTTCATCTTTCTTAAGTGCCTCCAACACCTTAGCAGCTTCTTTAACAGTGTTGATATTCTGATTAATTTGATCAACTAATGCATCTTCATCCTCCAATGAATTCGCAATATCAAGTGCCTTCTGATAACAATTGATTGCATCATCATACTTTTGCACTCGATAGTGCAACTCTCCAAGGTTGATGAAACCCTTTGCTTCACCTTGTCGGTGGCAAATTCTCTTACAGATTAGTATGTCCCTCTCAATGTGCTCTCTAGATTTATACCAGTTTCGGAGTTCAATGTACAAACTTCCAAGATTATGATTTAGCCTACTTCGTGCATCATCATTCTCGGAAACCTCTTCATCATCACATATCTTTAAACCTTGAAGAAGAAATCTCTCGGCTTCCTCCAAATTATCAAGGTCCATTTCCAGCATGCCAATGTTATTATGAGCATCAATAAATTCTTTTAGGAATGAGGTAGCTTTCTTGCATGGAGGATTCTCTTTAAGATTGCGTGCAAGTTTCATAGATAACTTGAAGTACTTCTTAGCATTGCGTATTGCAATATGATCACTTTCTGATCTTAGAAATATCTCGTGGTAAGTGCGGCCAAGTTGAGTGCTGGCCCTTTGCTGCTCGACAAGGTCATCAGTATCTTTAGCAAGCTCCAAATGTTTCTTCTGAAAAATAGGGTAAAATAAATGAATAACCAGAAGAATCAGAGGTGTCAATGATATCTATCTACTTGACATATGATACACTTGAAAACCTGAATGAACATGGATAGTAAAATGGGAACCAAAGTGCAGTTCTCATTTTAGAGAAGAAACTGTGAAGTATGACCCTCAATTTGATGTTACTCTGAAAAGTTCAAGTGTGTGACTGCTAATAAGAACACATGTCCACCAACCAACAGATCGAACATGTAACAATGTATGCTTTAAAATTTAAGGGAAATTTTAAGTAGTGGTGTCACTAGATTGGGTTTGTTTGAATGAGGGTTAAGAATGAAATACAAAGATAAAGGAAAAACTTTCTTCCATCACCCTATTCTGATGAGAATTATGATGGATGGGAATTGAAGAAAGGGAAAATTTGTCCATTCCAAGAACCTTTTTGTTTCAATTACAATTAGAAGGTGAATGCTTCCCCCTTCATTCATCTCCTTTCCTTCCTTTTTATTCCTCTTATTAGTCACTGCAGCGTTAACCTTTTCAATGCCGCCCACGAGATAATATTTTGAAATGTGAAAATGTTGAGGCAAAAAATAGTAAGGTTTCAGATTTTTCCGCAAATACAACAATTAAAACACTATACACAGGTAGACACAATAATTCACATCCATATTACATCAAAAAAAATTGAACAAAGCATGGGGCATTGCAATCGACCTGAGCAACAAACCTGATACATGAGAGCCTCCCGGAAGCGGTCGAGGCGGAGGTAGACCTCGCCCAGAGACTGGCAGGTGGGGAGGAGCTGCTTCTGCGGGAGGTACTTGACGGAGACCTCGTAGTCGATGCGGAGCCATCTGATCGCCTCCACATACTCACCACGCTGCTTGAGGATGTCTCCGATCAGGTTCGCCCACCGCGCCTCCTCCTCGTGGTTGCCCTCCCTCTCCGCCGCCTGGTACCCGCGCTTCGCCGCCTTCAGCCCTTCCTCCTCCCTTCCTCTCCCCATCGCGCCTTCCTTCTTCGTCTTTATCCTCCTCCTCCTCCGATGCGTCAAGCTTCTTTGGAGTTAGGGTTTGGGGATTGATCGAGGGACGACGGGGAAGGAAGAGGGTGAAGTGTTTCCCGCCAAAAAAGAGGAGACATTTGGGGGGTAATAGCGGTAAAAATCAAACGGCAACTTGGACACGAATTAAGTGGTAATTTTTTAGAACGGCCCATTAAAGCCCGGCCCATTTATGTTGCGTCCGTACAGTTAACAAAACAAAATTAACATTAATCAATGTTTATGTGTGGATTAATATTCTCCAATTAATTTAATGTATACTTTTTTAGTATTAGAAAATATCTTCAATTCAAGAAAAATGATAAAAAAATCTCTTACAACGTTTTCAGGATTTAATCTTAAGCTATTATTATTATTATTATTATTATTATTATTATTATTATTATTATTATTATTATTATTATTATTATTATTATTATTATTATTATTATTATTATTATTATTATGGGTCATGCACGTCGTGGTCAATCACCTAACCTCGTTATTGTTTTTTGAAAACAAATTCAACTTTAGTTAATTTCGAACATGGATCGAGAATGGTCAAAAGTTATTACAATTCTAAGGGCTGCTTAATTTAGATCATAAAAAATATCTAATATCAAGTAGTTGTAAAATATTTGAATATAAAATATTGATTAAGATACTCTTGTATTTATATGATAATAATATTAAAAAATATGGATAAAAAATTAATATAGTTGGTTAAAAAAAGTCAATAATTATAAAAATAAGCAGAGTGGATCTTACATTTTTTTATTTATAAGTTATTAATCTACAATTTGTAAATATATTTTTTCATTATCAAACAGAGATTTTCAAATCATTTTTAAATTATTTATAAACTTAATTAAGTAGGTCCAAAATTTAGTAGTTCAATAAAGTTGTTTGGTATATTGATTGTCAATTACCAGAATTGGATAATGTGTTGAAAATTGTTTTAAATAATTAGCTATCTTAATTCGACTTCGTTTTAACTTTATCATTGTTAAATGTTAGTGTCTTAATTATAAATTAGTATATAGCTTTTAAATTAATAGGGAATGCAATATCTTCAATTGGTTGCACCGTGAAATAATTAAATTTAAAATGTTCAAATATCCTAAATTGAAACCGCCTCAGTTCTAATCAACTATTTTATGATGTAACCTCTTCATAAAATCTTACTTTTTTATGTAATATTAAAAAAATATTCAATCATGCAAATTCGACTTGGATATTTATGTTTTGGAGATTGGGACATGTGCAACTTGTCATTTTGTGTGCGCTTAACGTTCATTACTCATCAAATTTGACTCAATATATAAATAAAAATACACTTAATTGTGTAATGTAATATTATAAGAGTAAAATTTTTTTTTGGTACAAATATTAGAAGTTGTATTTTAGTTTTCTTATGGCAATCTTTTACTGTTTTTTTAGAAGCAAATTGTAGGGGGATATATGTTTGTAGTCGTTTTCTTTTTCCTATTTCTCTCTCGTCAGGAGGTCAAAATGGATCGGACCCACTCGTGCTTGCATAGCTTTCTTAATTAGATAAGGATTGATGAACATAAAGCAAAAACTTTCTAGATATTTTCTAATTTCTCGAGACTTATTTATTCCTCTTTACTTTTTTTCTCTCATGGGATAAATATTGAATTAATTAGTTTTAATTGTTGTTTCTTTCATGATTATCTTGCTCAAAAAGTGTTGTAACATAATATACTATGCGGATAATTCATGGTGAAAGGAAATAAAATGAACTTGGTCGTATTAATGCAAGGCATTCGTAATTAACACTACTATATTTCGGATATACCAATGAACCTGATGAATTTACTACTATTTATTTGAAGATCTATTATTATTATTATTATTATTATTATTATTATTATTATTATTATTATTATTATTATTATTATTATTATTATTATTATTATTATTATTATTATTATTATTATTATTATTATTATTATTATTATTATTATTATTATTATTATTATTATTATTATTATACATCGACTACCATCGCAAAATTTGGAAGATATGTAAAAGATATGAAAAAAAAATATAAATGATTGTGTTTTACATTCTATAGATGATTTTTATAGAGTTTCTTTGCTCCGCATAATATTAATCTCTCAAAATTTTTTAACAATACATATTAAATAATTAAAAATAATGCTACATATAAATTCATGATTATTTTCATATTTTATCCATGTAAAATTGATCGTCCTTAAATCTCTTCGTAATTAATTTGATTGAAAAGTCTTGAAATGTGAATGGAACGCTTCATTTTATCTATTCTCATTAAAAGCAATTCACAAATGATCAACTAAGAAGCTACGAAATATAGTACTCCATAGGGTGCACATGCATTGAATTCTATTGTGAATTAAAGATGGACAAATTTTTTTATTTATGATGATAAAAGTTCATTAAAGTACTCAACTTAACACAAATTGAAGCCCAATTTTTTCACGTCGTTGATTAATGATTATGATCCGTTCGAAGGACAATTATAGTGAGACACATATATACGGGAAATAAGGCGAATAATTAAGTTTAGGGGGGATGCATAAATTAAACCATGGACAACGCAAGTTGGTACCCGATTTGATGCTGTGCTCTATCTGTCTGTCTGTGTGCAGGTGCATGCACTTGCCTGCACAGTTTTAAGGACAGCTCTCTTTGTTGGATTTGTACGTAAATTAAAAAAGGTTATCATGTCGATCACTACCTTGCTCATGTTTAGATAAGCATGAAAAAAATATCAGCCTTGCAATATATCTATCGGGGATCAATTATTGCTCCTTAATTAAATAGAGAGTGGTGTTTTCTATTTTCTTTATCATCCGATGAAAGAGAAATGAAAACAAAATTTGAGTTAATTAGGTCGAATTAAGATTCAAAAATAAGAGTTAGAGTTATTTTTTTAAATATATATATAAATATAACTATAAATTAAATAATGATTTTAAAAAATAAGATTATAAATATTGAAAATAAGGTGCGAATTCATTATTCGACTTGAGTATTAGCGATCTCGACTTAAGATTATCATTAATAAAATTTATGTATTTTTTATTTTTTATTTTTATTTCTATCAAGTTTGAGCCTCCTTTTATAATATAAAAAAATTAAATTGTATAAGGTTTGAGCCTCTTTTATAATATAAAAAAAATATTAAGAATATTGTATTCCTATAATTTTGTGATAATTTAAGTAATTTTATATAAAATATCAATAGTTTTGGATCAAAATAAGTTCATCGAATTACAACTTCTTCACTCGTTGATTGAATCATGCAAAAAAAAATTAATTTGATCGGATTCATCAAATTAAAGTTCGAATTGGATATGGGCTCGCCCCTATGTAGTACGGTGACGATCCTTAAATTTTCTTTAGGTAATAGTTAGACTACGACATAGACAAAATTGTTGATTAATTAAATCTTTCATTCTTTCAAGTTGCATGCTCGTTATTTAATATTTGTTTTTCTGTAGACACATGTAACTTTTTGTATCGTCAAACAAAATATTTGTATTATCATTATCTGAAAATAATATCTACATCATCACAAGCAAAAGAAAAAAATATCTCCATGTACGTACCTAAAAGCAAGAAAGATATCATGAATAATGGAGATGCATCGTCCCGGACAAAATGATACGTGGCTGACTATATTATGTTAGCGTATGAAATTGTATGTTTCACATTTTAGCTAAATGCTTAACTATGCACGAAACATGCCCGATTTAGTTTTATTTTCGTTTCTAAACCTATAAAGTTAATAATTTCTAACAAGGTTAATTATCCTTAAAGAAGATTGGTTTTGTTGTTGCACGTATGCAACTTCTTATGGAAGTAATTAGTGACGTTTAATTAATCACAAACAATATGTATACGGTGTTCGACAATAAATACCATTATTATTGATCATAGTGGTGGAAATAATTAACTCAAGGAACTTAGGACTATTTTGGATCTAACTATAATTCGTATTTGTCAAATAAGAATTTTCGATGCCGATTTTCTTATATATAATTTGGAATATTTTCATTTATCACGTAACAAAAAACACACACATATATATATATATATATATATATATATATATATATA
>LTAE01000008.1:127782-149050 GCA_001647135.1 Pontederia paniculata
TATATATATATATATATATATGTGCGTGTGTAAGTGTAAAATTTGCTCATGTTGACACACAATAAATCTTGTGAGTTGGAGTCATCTAAGTGTTAGTAGAATGGTATATAGTTTTGCTTAATGATGTCAATTAACAACCAACCATATGATTACAGTCAGTAATTAATCCAAATATTCAATGCTCCCAAAGGTCTTTTTCTCTCACCTGGTTTGGTTTCATGTCCCTGGTTAGTTGTCCATTTACTATTTAACTCATGAGTCATGATGCAAAGAAAACCATTTAGCTAGATAGAGAAAATTCGAGAACAAATGTGTAGTCGCACTGTGAACTAAGATTTGGAATTCGATTATCGTATATTTTATATTTTTAATTTATCTTTGATTACTAGGGCTCATGATCTTTTTTAATTAAATGAAAAGGAAGGAAAATAAATTAAATAATATGAAGGAAAGACACATGATGAGAGTACCATGTTGCCGGATTCCTTGACCCCTCCAAAGTTTCAACTTTCAACTCTAACCCTACTCCATGGCAAATGTGCAATTACACAGAATAAGAAGGGCTTCATGATCACCACTTGTACCCACCCTTATCAACAAAAATCTTTTATCCCAACATGTTCATGAATATATATATCCAAGCATTCTATATTTTTTGTAATTTATGTCCAAAATTAGCATCTTATGAACACTCTAACTAATAAAGATTTTTTTTTTAATTTTAAGTCTTATACATGAAAAATATACAATATTGGATAGATCATCAAATAAGATTTAACAATTCATTTATTCTCAATAAATGATAGAAGTTACTAGGTGCATTCACCTTTTCCCTTCCATTTTTGGTTGGATTGATACATGGACACCATGCAATAAAACATATCATGAATTCATGATAGAATAATATCCCCTTTCTTTATTAATTACTAGTAATTAATGTTTTATATGGATCCTCATGGATATTATCTATTCACTCAGCATTAACATTTTTTTTTTATTTTCTTTATTTTCCTTCTATTTCTAATTTCCACGTAATTTTCAACCTCTTGAAAAAACAAAAAAATGCTAATTTTCTATTATTTTAATAACAAGGCCCATGAGTTTGAGGTGCCCCCCAATTTTTGGCTCACGCAATTCTCAACTCCTCTGTATTATATATATAACGAGGTGCCGTTTGCTTCCAAAGCTCTCCACTGTGCGCTCCCACTTTTTGTTACTATTTGTTGCGGTGTTCTCCAAGAAGGAAGAGGGAGTTGAGAGAGGGGGGCTCCAGGCGTCGTTCGAGGATGTGCGGAGGGGCGATCATCTCCGACTTCATCCCGGCGGGAGGATCCCGCCGGCACATCACCGACTACCTCTGGGCGGATCTGGGCGGAGCGTCCAAGAAGAAGAAGAAGGGCGCTCGCCGGGCGGTGGCGGAGGAGGACGACTTCGAGGCCGACTTCCAGGAGTTCAACGACGAGCCCGTGGAGTCCGAGGAGGGCGAGGACGAGGTTGAGCTCGTCGACGTCAAGCCCTTTGCCTTCGCCGCCTCCAAAGGTGACCATTTTAGGATACATCGGTTCTTTAAATTTCCGGGTAGTTTTCAGAAAAGGCTGCTTTTTCTGTTGTTCGATGATGGAAAAATTGGATTTTGAGTCGTCTGTGATTGTAAAAGTGGAATTTTTACTCGGAATAAATGTACTTGCTGGTACAAGGTCATGTTTCCGGTTCTTTCGAGTCTTTTTTTTTTCCTTTCTTCGAGCGCAACAATTGCCAAATTTCCTCCTTGTTGTGCTTGTTAATAATTTTGAGTTTTGTTAAACCAGTTAATGAGAAAAAAAATATCAGTTTTCTTGCTCTCTTGTTGAATTTTTTTCGTGACTGTACCTCGAATGGTAAAAGGAAGGCTCAAAGGTCCTTTTTTTTTCTCTGAACGCAAGGTTTCTCTTTTTGATATCTTGCTCCTAATTTTATTGCTTCTGCTGAATCGGAAAGAGATATATTATATCGCTTTTGTTTGCAGCTCTGAACATACACTGTGCAACCTTTATAGTGTCACTGATTGCATTTTGTTTTGATTTATTCTAAATATTGCTGAATGTTCTATTTTGTTCATTCCTTTGCGCTACATATTTTGTTCATACATACTCATCATTGAATCACTTCACAAGTAACTTTTGTGTTATGAGTTGTGCTGCGTGAGACCTTCGTGTTTCTTGCTCAGTACAAAATGTGAATTCTTCCATCTCTAGACATTCTTCAGGTTTTAGGTACCATCTAAATTGGTAAGATGGTACCATCTAAATTTCTTTCTTTCTGGCTGTTTGCTCACCCACTAGACATTCTTCAGGTTTTAGGTTTTCCATCTTTTGATTTGGGGCCATCCATCCAGATCATCTGCATGCCCATGAATATGGAATGGCTTGCCATTTTTTCCCCTTAGCAATTTTTGTATAATTGTTATCCTTTTCCTAGGATGACAACAAAGGAATGATGATTATAGAGAAAATGAATACATATGACTTTGCTTTTAATAATTTTACCTACTCTATGTTTCAGTCCTCGTTCTATTTTTTCTTTAATGTTCAATATCTACGGAAATTTATTGCCTTGAGCAGTAGTGCTCTACATCAGTCAAGTACACTGGACTAGAACTTTTCTACATTGTTGTTATAAAAGCGAGATAGTTTTCCAGATTCTCTTTGGGTTTGTTATATTGCTGTTTCCGCAATTTCTCATCACAGTTGAATGAGTATATAAATTAAAGTCATATATGTTCTCCAGCTCCATCAAATATCACCAACTTTTGTAAGTTATCAGATCAATTTTGTATTAAATCTCAGCTTAGGACATCATTACCAATTGAAGTTTTTTTATGGTGTTTTATTTACTCTTTTTGGATTCAGATATCACTTCTCCAAGTTGAATAGAGAAAAAAGTGTGTCTGAATCTGAATCATATATTACATGATGAAGAGGTATGTTTTGTTTGCATTTACTAATAGTTCGTGATATCTTGCGTGGTTTTTGCTGCAGATGGGCAAGTTACTTTGAAACCTGTAGAGTTTGATGGTCCTGTGGCTAGGTCTGCTAAAAGGAAGAGAAAGAACCAGTACAGGGGAATCCGTCAACGCCCTTGGGGAAAATGGGCAGCTGAAATTAGAGACCCCCGTAAGGGTGTTCGTGTCTGGCTGGGAACATTCAACACTGCTGAAGAAGCTGCAAGAGCCTATGATGCTGAAGCTCGTAGAATTCGCGGCAAGAAAGCCAAGGTGAACTTCCCTGATGAGGCTCCAGTTCCTACTGAGAGGCGCTTTCAAAAGCCAAAAGAGACAGATCTGAGTGCTAAAGGGACCCTTGACTTCAACCAGTCTCTAAATTTCTTAAATGACCTGGAACAAGAGTTCTACTCTTGTTTTGATTTGATTGAAGAGAAAGAGCCAATCAAGCAATCCATGAACCTCAACTCCTCTGCTGTCGCAAAACCAGCTGCAACTACTGAGGGATCTGGCATGAACTTGTACTCAGATCAAGGAAGTAATTCTTTTGTTTCTGACTATAGTTTAGAACCTGAGTATAAAACCCCAGAGATCATGTCTGTCCCTCTTCCAACCATAACTGAAGCTGAAAAGCCAGTGTACGTTGAAGATGGTGGCCCGACGAAGAAGCTCAAGAACAATGCTGGGGAAGCTGTCACTGCGGTGGAAAACGATGGTGTGAAGCTCTCTGAAGACATGTCTGCTTTAGATTCATACATGAAATTTCTGCAGATGCCATATCTGGAGGAAAGCCCAGACGTCGACAGCTTTCTTAATAGCGACGTGACCCAGGATGAAAGCGCCGCGGACATCTGGAGCTTCGATTACCTGCAATCAGAGATCGGCAGCGTTTACTGAGTGGCCTAAGGTCATGGCAACTGGTGTTCTGTAAATAAAGGTATAATTTTTTTCCTCACTACATCAGATTCAATCGAGAAGCTGTCGTATTTATTTGTGCAATCCTTTCATTCTGACCCTTTTACATTTCAGAATGATCCTTGATCGAGAATGTGGGGGAATCAGAGTTTCTGCTCTAGTGATATAATGAAGCTATGGGATATGTTGTTACCTCTAGGTACTGTGTAGTTTACATTATGTTTGACATATGCAGTGTTTTGGCCATTGTACTGAAACAAAGACTGGATTTAGAAATCCTACTGGAACTGATGTTGGTTATATGTTCTTTAGATTTGGGCTATGATAAATAATTGTGAACACCATGTTGCTTGTGTTTAAGTACCATATATATGCTTGATACCTTGTTGCCTTTCTCCTGGGGTTGGAGAGGTTGCTTTCTGCAACTTCCAGAGGCACAGTAATCTTCTCATGTTGTGCTCAAAGCTCTTACCCTGCAAATAGCACATGACCAGTTGTAGATTGCAGTTAAATGTGTGTATTTCTTTTGGCTTCGTGCGGGTATCTAACGAGATAAAGATACAGCGTTTGTGGTCCGTGTTGCATGTTGAGATTGAGCGGGGAAGTGTGCTCGTCGTGTGTAGTATTCAAAGATTTGGTTGTAAAGTTGCAAGTTGCAAGCTCTGCGGTCATTGGAGCCTTATCTCGTGTGGCAGGTTTAGATGTATATATATATCTTAGACAGCAACTTGCACTGGATATTATTGCTGCTGTCTCCTTTGCTTCTGACCTCGACGAAAAGTTGTGTTCTCTCTACGTCATGTTTATTCGTGGACGGGGATGTGTTACGTTATTCGATATATCATTATTTTGAAACGACCATGTACCTTACAAAAGAAATTGCAAGGGGATGGATCACAGGGAGTAATTCCGAGGGTAGAAATAAGAAGAGGAAAGAGAAATGGATTAATAGGATTCATAATCATGTAACTAAGCCTATGAGAAATTGAAGAAAAAAATTATTTAGCACGCTAAATTTGTACGAAGATATGAAGTATTAAACAGTATAAAGTAGGATTCAGATGTTTAAGTTGCATGTATGCAATTTTTTAATATGTAAATATAAAGTTCTCTATTCAAAATGCGATTCCAATTTTCCACCACGAGTTTTTTCTTCTCATGTTCTATGTTGAATTTATGCAGATTAGAAAGCTGGAAGGCTCTCAGCCATTAGTTTTATTTTCATGTAGTTTGTTACTCTTATTTAGTTATTTCTATTTTTGTTACATGTAATGCTTAAATAAGAGAGAAAAAAAACAAAGTTTTGAAGTTATAATTACTTTTTGCCTGATCTTTTAAATCGAGTCTAACAGAGTACTATAACTATTAACTGGTGCAAACTTTGGAGAATCCAGTTCTACTAGAACTTCAAAGTATACTCGCGCATTAATATAGTTTTTTTTTACAGGTTGTATATGAGATTTTAACTGTTCAATTCAGTATACATAGTAAGTATTGTCGCATTATACTACTATGCCATCCGGCCAGTATACTCAATGACACATGAGAGGATTTTTCTTAAATAAATCATGATGTGAAGGCATCACAATTTATACAACTTTACTTCCTAAGAAAAATCATCTTTATCTTTACTAATTCAATTTATTTTAAAATTGATTATTGGGCTATAGGTAAAAAAAATAACATTTCAAATTTTTCCTAAAAATTACAAAGGCTCCATTAGACTTCAAATTTTTTGTTTCAGAAATAAGGACAGCTGCTCTCGCAGATGTTCAAGAGTTTTGTCCCATTAAGAACATTATGTTCTTGAGTAGAGCATAAACACATTGCTCTCAGTAATTTATCTATTTTTATAATAAATATTGTAACGCCTTCAAATTGCCACCTTCATAATTAATTTTTTTCTTTTATTAAGGCGAGGACTCGGTCGTGTTACGACGCTCGATGTACAATTAACCATTATATACATTATATGCAGCAGAAACATAATAACCATATATGTCAATATACCATCTAATATCGAAAGCAATATAATATATGTTGATAACCTTCTCATATGTGTTGTTGCTACTAGACCAAATTGTATAAGACTTAAAGATGTACTGAGACTATATTTTTTGTTGACTAATATATAAATCAATGTGAACAAATATGAGATCTATCTCCCACCAAAATTTAACTTGAGAAAGCAAAGAATCATTAAAGACTCCATAAATATTAAAATAGGTACTTACCCCTTCAATTACCTAGGCACTCCAATTTCATACAAATTCATTAGCAAAAATAGACTGTCCTTCCTTACAGACAAGGTCTCTAACATATTATCTAGTTGAAAAGGTAGAATGCTTACTCAGGCAGGAAAAATCACTCTCATCAAATCGGTTATTAGTGCTATTCCAAATTACCCATTTAGCTCATCATATATTCTAGAGGGTATTATTCAGTAGCTAGAAAAATTATCTATAAGATTTTTATGGTCCAGTAATGAAGGTAAGAGAGGGACCCACTTAATTAATTGGAATACAATTCAACTATCTAAAAATGAGGGAGGTCTAGATATAAAAAAAACTTACACTATATTAAGGACTCTTCAATGGAAAAACAATGGTGGCTGTATTAAATAATGAAAACAATTTATGGATCAATTTGGTGACCAACAAATATAGTGCACCACATCCTTGGATATCTTGTTCAAACAGTAATATAGCTTGGGCTTGGAGATCTATAATTTATACATGTCAGCATATTAAACTTGGGCTCAGGAAACAAATTGGAAGTGGTACCACAACTAATATCATGCAAGACCTTGGATTTTTAATATACCATTACAATTTATGCCTACATTTGTAAATGTTAACATGTAGTTAATGAATTTATTTGTTAGTGACTTAATTGAAAATCAAAAATGAAATTATGCAATGTAATCTTAATCTTTTGGTCCTATGTTGGTTCCGGCTATTATTAATATTCATTTGAATGTTGTTGCTTATGAGGATATGTGATTGTGGGCTCCGGATACACAAGGCAATGCAACTGCCAAATCTGTCTATAGGTTCATAGCCCGCCAACAACAACCACCAAGGAACGTATGAAGGTTTGCTTGGAATACCATATGGAACATACAAATTCCTATAAAATTCAAATCTTCCTATGGAAACTGGGCTCATTTGAGACTGCCAACTAAAGATCGATTGTTCCTCTTTGACCCTTCTATAAATTCTAAATGCTCTTTGTGCGGGTTGGAAGTAGAAACTAATCAGCACTTGTTCTTTCAGTGCCCAACTAGTATTCAATTATGGTCTTTGTTCCAGCAAAAACTATATAATTTTGAGTATACACATTCATGGACTGGTGGTCACTGGACACTAGAGGGTTCTAGCCTTGATAATGCTTCTCGTTCTAAATTGCTCTCTATTTTTTCTTATTGTTTATGGGGAATCTGGGTTAGCAGAAATGAGGCAAACTTCATGTCAAAGCAAACAACCACTTCATTGGCTAGGGAAAAGGCTATGTCAGAGTTTAATGAATGTGAGAGATGCCACATGACTGAGGCACACTGCCCCCAAGATCGATCTTCAGTCCGGTGGGAGCCTCCCCCTCCACTCTGGGCTAAAGTTAATTCAGATGGATCCTACAAGGATTCAGAGAATGGGGGAGGAGCAGTCTTTCTTATTAGATCAACTAATGGTGTGCTATTGCTTGCAAGGGCCCTAAGATGCAGGGTTGGCTTAGTTTTTGAAACAAAAGCGTTGGGAATGCGCCATGATATCATTCAAGCAAAAAATTTAGGTGTCAATAGGATATGGATAGAGTTAGACGTACAAAACTTGGTTCAGATCATTAAGAAGAAGACACCATGCCCATGGAGGATTAAAACTATTGTACAAGACATCTAACATTACATAAATTTTTTTGAGACGTTTAAAATTTCACATATACTTCGAGAGGCTAACAAAGTTGCAAATGTCTTAGCTAATTTAAGTAGATCCTTTGAGCAAGATGTATTTTGGTCGGAGAATCTCCCTCGGGACCTTCGCGTCTTTTGCTAATGGATGACTAATTTAAAACAAAACAATATAATATATGATTATCTATCACTTAAGACCATAATCTAATCTAGCAGCGGAAACTTCTATATAAAATATGAAACATAAATGACTAATAAAGATCTCAATATCTCATATCTCAATAACCCGAATACATATCAATGATCCATGGTGAACCTCAAGATAGAGGCCACATAAGACATCAATAGTCTAACATAAAACTCATACCATAAGCCCAAAGGCTAACATAGTTATGACAAAATGACTCAATAACATAGCCATAAGATAAAAGACTCGATACAACATGATATAAGATAAGGACTCAACAACCTAGCATGTGCAACCATCTGCCATGAGCAAGCCGCCACCAAAGGTTATTCTGGATCTCTTGCACGGATCCAGAGTGCAGGGGATAATAGAGTATGCAGAGTATGGCACCATCCCACGAGGGACGGTATAATCAAACACACAATTATAAGGATATCAATGTATCAATAATTCAATAATGATCATACAATTAAATATTAACATATATCCAATTTCAATTCAATATCAATAATGACAAGGTCATTAGTAACATTATCCAATTATCAATTCGATTTAATTCTATCAATCTAGATATCGAAGAAGGCATAAAATCAATAACATTATTTTACATTAATGATCAATTTGATACAATTCAATTCAATCATTAAATTCATGTCCAATTTGATTATTATCTTTTAAACATATGTTCAATGGTTCAATATATTTCAATCATCAATCAAGTTGTGAGGTTATTATTTCATCTTGTCAAAGTTTGCATGTACCTCGGGTCTAGGCTAGCTAGGCCTGAGTGATCATATGCACCAATGTTTTCTCCCTATGAGAGTATGCACCCTCACGTTTGAGTCACTCAATACAATATACAGACAATCTATCTGACAATTCCCGAGGGAGCCAAGGTTCTTCGAGTCGTTTTCAATCAAGTGATTTAATCCTAATTACGACTGAGCATGCAATTCAATTTCTATCTTCGATCAATCACCAAACAAGGATTTTAGTTGTGTGAGCATGATTCTATCTTAGTTGCAATAATATACTAGAGTACTTGAGTCATAAGAGCATTAACACATATATTGCAAGGTAAAAATTTTAATTCAATTAGAAATATAGACATTAAATGGCAATTAAGCATATATGTTAAATAAGGGTTGAGTGATTAACATATAGGAGTTAATAGAAATTAATAGCAATTCACATGATAAACAATTTAGTTAAGTAGAAAGTGTACATATGAATGGTAAGTAAACTCGTAGATGGGACGTACGACTTAGCATGCAGTTAGATTTCTAGGTTATATCAATCAAGGTTCTAGGTTGTAAGAGCTTGAATACATGCCTTGCATGGAAGATAACTCAATTAAATAAGGAATATAAGCATATAATTAAATCATAAGGCATAATAGAACTTGAATAAGTTCATAATTAACAATAATAAATGTCAAAACGATTGAGTATTCTTCACTACGTCATATAATGTCGCGCTAAAGTTTGGAGGGAGTTCGCTACGTGTTCATGGTGTCAATTGCAGTTGGAACGTAGTGAAATCGTAGTCAGAGTCTGTGCTAGTTCCAAATAATTCGATAGGGAAGGAATGCACTACGGACATAAGTGGTCGCTACGATCGTCAAAGATGCGCTACGACCTCATGAGTGCGCTACGACCCCTGGGTCGTTCTCTGCAGTCCCTGGGCCACGACTATGGCCCAAGAGGCGTCGTTACGGGCGTTGCTTGCCTGCTACGGCCCATGAGTTATGGGTCGTGGTGGAGTGTTCTGAGCGGTTAGATAATGTTCCATTGCCTATTTTTCATTCATCTCAGTCCACAATCTAGGATTCCAACAACATAAAAGTCTCTTGTTTAACGAGTCACATTGCTCAATCTCTTAAAGGCACTATAGGATTAACACTTTCAATTGCTCAATTTCTCTAATGTGATCCCTAGGTTACAAGGTGTAACGTTAATTAGGGTTTCCCCTAACACAACTTATATTTTTACATGAATATGATCAAATATAGATGTGTGCATATAAGGCTATCAAATTCTTATGTTCCAAAATCTTAGACTATCAATTCAAGCTATATCAATTAACATGAAAAAGCCAATTACAATTAATTCCATAATCCATACCATGAAGCAAGAATGTTAGACTCATTATCCTCTAAACATATGCACATAAATAAACAAAGCCCTCCTCATCTCTCCATGTGCAAGAATTATGGTTCCTAAGAGGAGTGGATCCCTCTATATACCTTAAGATTTTAGACCTAATTTTTTTTTCTTCTCTTTTGAATCCTTATTTCTACTCCTTCTTCATCATCTAGAAGCCTCTAGATCTTCTTTTTCTTGCCCTTGTAATCCCTTTTATAGCCTTCAAGTCCTTAGAGCCACCACCATGGGAGGGGAATGGGAGCTCCAAACCCTAACTATGTGGAGAGGAGTCGGAGGCTAAGAGAGAGAAGACAATGAGGAATATGAGGGATGTTGGCTGATTTTTAGAGTATTTATATGGGTTAGATATGATTAATTATGGGTTTTGGACTTATTAATTGGTCTTTTAACTCAACGGGCCACTTGACCTTTTTCCGGTTATTACAAATGTTGTGAGACTCATATGTGTTAAAAGATGAGTGTTTAATAAAAAAATGAGAACAAACACTTATTATCGATTATTTTCGGTGATGTTCCTCATGAAGCCCAAAAGAAATTGAATAACCTCCGAAATCAGAACATCCTTATTTTTATCTCGTTTTATATTTTTTATATTCAAATATTTAGATCTTTACTTGTAGCCCTAAACACACCTTCCCGCACTTGCGCATGAAGGACCCATGGGCTGGTAAGAAGATGGCAACATAAATCAAAGCCCATGTATCAATGGAGCTCAACCCAGATAGTTTACCTTGATCAGATTTGGTTGCGTCCAAGTTTGGACGTCTAAAATATTCCGCGAGCAACGTGTATTCTGATGCATGATCATTCATAAGATAACATTTAAATTTTAATGAGTATATTAGTATACTTTTTTATATTAATAATAAAACATTTGCATAAATTTCTTTCGAAGCTACAGTTTAAAAGTTTCTTTTTGTGATGCACAAAAATTAATGTTGCAATATAATAAATAACCTAAAATAATTAGATTACAAGTTTTAAAAAATTAACTAGTGATATCATTAATGGTCATAACGAACGTAAGTTCTTTAAAAAAAGAAAGAAAATAATGACACTAATTAAAGTACTACACTAACATTTACTCCTGATAATAATATAGACTTTTTTGTAGTGGCACATTAAGAAATTACGATTCTTATCCTACTTTTTTTTGGATTTATTTTGTACTTGGAAAAAAAACATTTACTCTTGGAAGTGTCCAAAAAGGGATGAAAAAAGAAGAAGAATAATGCGAGATCGCTGAACTTGGAGCTAAATCAGAAGAAGACTATCATGTCGATTCATCCCCATATCAAGCAAACATGTATCAAGATTCAGAAACCATACAAATTTTTTCATCTCTACAGAATCAAAATGTTCCACTGCAAATACGCTGCCCGTCCCAATCTTAATAGGTGCGTTTGCACAACTGGCAGTAATGGCTCCTAATCGTCATCGGCGACGCACACACGTAGCAGAAACAGTGACCGCACCTGCACAGACATCACATTTTGCATCAAACCTCGACAGATGAGAAGATTTATATCAGATTTAGGAACTGGATTTTGTACCTGCACTGGATGAACAGGCATCCATCAATCCTTTCCACGAACACTTTGCACTGCGGGCACCGCTGCCACTTGCTGCTCATGGCAAGCTTCCTCAGCATGAGGTCCTCCGCCCCTCTCTCGTCCTCCGACAGCTTCTGAAACGCACAGCGCCCAGCCCCAGCGGTGGAACACGTCCTCCGGGAGGATCCCCCGGCACGCGTCGGGGTCCACGGCGCCGGCCGCGCACGCCGGGTCGGGGCAGCCGATGGAGGTGACGTTCTCCTCCACCTTCGCCGCTATGTACAGGGCCATGCAGCTCGCGCAGAAGACGTGGGGGCAGGAAGGGACGTGGAAGCTCTCGGCCGACGGCTTCGGTTCCATGCAGATATTGCAGTAGAACTTGTCAGCTTGCTGCTCCCGGCCCGCCGACGATGATGAGGCCATAGACGAGACACCGGCACATGGTTTCATGGAAGAGAGCAGTAGCTCTTGGATCTCGAGGTCCTCTGCAAAGTTCTCGTCATGGTCCTTGATCACGAGCACTTCTGATACATCGTCGTCGACGATGATGGCCGGGAGGCGGTCCTCGACGATGACGAACGGTGAGAGGAGGGTGCCATTTCCGGTCGTGTCTACTTCGTGTATGACGAGGGGCGAGAGGAAAGAGGAGCCGTTTCCCTTCATTTCCTTCGTATCCTTCTGGAGAAGGCTGCCGTGTCTCTTACTTCGTATCATGTCTCCGACACTTCGAATTCTGTACATTATTTCACAGTTTTGAGCAGCCGAAAAGATACTCCCAAATTAAAAAAATGGAGAAAAAAATATCTTGTACAATCTAAAACGAGTTTAAGTTCAAAATAAGATCTAAAGTATTTATTTATCATTGTATACATCACGTAGTAAATTGTTTGAAGAACTAATGGCAACAAACAATACTTAGAAAGTTTAAAGTATATCATGTAAAAATCGTAGAACAGGCACACTTCAATTTGATGATTAAAAGAATAAAATTTGTGTGCCTATTTACTTTTTTTTTTGTATTAGGTCACAACTTTCTTAGTAACAGAAAAAAAATGTTAAAATCAATTAAAATAATCAACCTACATCTAAAATCTAATGCCTTCTCTTTGTAAGCCACTCTCGGCAGATCACTTTCGACATACACGTTCTATTAGAAAAAAAAAATTCCCAAAATGGTATGAGAAATAACAACATGAAGGAGTAAAGACGACATTGCAGAGAAGCGAAGGGTCTTAAGAGAAATCTAGAAAAGCCCTTCTCCTCCTTTCTTGGCAATTCCTCTGAGGAGAGAGAGAGAGGATTAAGACAGAAGAACACAATTTTTTTCAGCAAAGATCGTTTCTTTTGGGGCAAACGAAGAGAGAACAAATAAAAGGAGACCCTAAAAACAAAGGAACAAATATAGAACAAACCTGGGGAATTCTGTGAGTCCGAGGCAACACAGTCTCCTTTTTCTCTGCGATTGCAACAAGTTTTCTGCAATCTGCGGCGATTTTGGTGTTGTGCGACGTGAGTGAGGGACGACTGGCCCAATCAACTTTTCTTCCCCTTTTATTTTAATTTTTTTTTCAAACACAACAAAACCCTTTAAAACCCTTGGCCTAATGACACACGGCCCAAACATAATTGTTTGAACCGGGTTCAACCAGTTTTAAGGGTCTAATCGGATTTGAGAAATATTGATATTGGGGTAAAAATTAAAAAATATAAACATCTCAAACTCAAAATAATCAGAGATTGTTTCATTCCCAATTCTGATCAATAAATAGTTTTTACATGTATAATGTATTTGCATCCCAAATATCTTCCTAATTCAATGCATCAAAACCTATTGGTGTACCTGCCTTTTGAAATTTGTCATGATTTGATAGGAAGATATTGTAAAGAAAAGAAAGGTTATTTTAAGAGATTCTAATCCCACTTTTTTACAAGGTGTATCTTTATATTTTCCCTTGAGGAAAAATATTTGAACACATCTAAAACTGATTATTAATTAAAGGAAATTGAGTTTATTGTGCATTATGTTATATAATGTCATGCTGCTGCGCAGTAGAAAATTCCAATCTTATATGAAATTAAAGGATAAACGAAGGAAAGAAAAATGATGTTAATAATTTAATTTTATTTACATTTTAAATTAAGGAAAAATGGAAACAAATATCTTCTTCATTTACTTTCATTTTCTTCTATATGTCTATTTTTCTTTCAATTTTAAATTAGAGTGTAAATAAAGAAAAATAAATATTTAAAATATATTTTTTATTTTTAATTATATGTAGTTAAATATATAAACACATACATTAGAGTGCATTTGTCCAACAAAAATAATAATTTTCTTTCAGTTTTTAGTTATGTTTTGTAAATAAGATTAATTCTTTTACATTACTTCTCCTCATTTTCTTTTTCTAGTTTTTCTTCTCTTTCATTATCTTCTCTTCCCCTTAATGATTATTGAACCAAATACTCTTAAAGGCCCCGAAAATCATACGTTATGCGCTAAATATACTTTGTGACTTGCGATTGTTGTCACACTTTATTTCCTTCATTATTTTGCCCTAATTAACCATTTAATAACTTATAATCATAGTTTTTTCAAGAGAAAAAGACAAGTTATCTATTAATAAATATCTTGATATAAAACTTCTCGAAGACATTGGGGTGGAACATATTCACAGAAGATATCAAGCTCTACCTAAATTAGTCAACAAGCTTGCGACACCATTAATTTGAAGTGCAATGTAACATTTAGAGGTCTACTCGGAACAATTTTTTTACTTGTTAATAATTGAAATCAGGTTTGCATAATTGTTATCAACTCAAACATTTATATATCTAAGTTGAAAGCATTTCGAGAATCCTAAGGTTTCGGAACTGCTCCTACACATATTCATGTTACATTATTCCTAAAATTGGTGCAATATTGCATATTTACCTAACAATGTGTCATCTTGAATAATTTAAACATAGAACCGATTTTTAGGAAATTTGAATTTAAAAGTTGCTTCTTAATATATGTAACTGCTTATATTGGACAACGAAAATCTACAAAATGCATTCATAACTCACAAATTTCTCTTAAAAAACTAGTGAATAAATAAAACAATCAAAACATAACAACCTTAACAAGAAAAAAAACTAAAACTTGTATAAGTACACTAATAAGATTCAAAATTTTAGTGAGCAATTTTATCAAAGTTGGTTACACAATTTTATTAAAGTTTAAAAGATTGAACCATAAGAAGAAAAGTTTAAAAGTAAGAAAAAAAAACTAAATGAAAAAATGATGAAAAAAGATTGGGAGAGCAAACAACTAATTAAAAGAGATATAGATAAAATTAGGTTTTTGAAAAGTCTAAGGACTAAATAGTTCGAGAAAAAAAATTAAAAGAGATAATACGTCTTATAAATAGTTTCTTGTATTATCAATAAAATAGTTTATTATGAAAAGATTTATTGTGATGCACAAAGGTGAGATATACTCCATATGTTTCACCTTGAAACATCCATATAATTAACCGTCTATTCTAAATTTATGGTTCAGATTAAAATAATATAAAATCACCTAACTACTATGAAATATAATATGAGTTTAGATATTCTAATATGAATCACAGATTTAAAATAGACGGTTAATCGTATAGATATTTCATTATAAAACACATGAGAGAATGTTCCATATATATATAATATATATATATATATATATATGAATGTAAAAATATTTGGAAAAAATATATATCTTTGGACAAAATATCCATAAAATTTTAAAACCAACAAACAAATAATAATAAATAATTATAATTATGATAATCTATATATAAGGAATAAAGTTTTATGCCATATGTCGCATCCAGAATTTTTTCAAAAAAAATTTTAAAATAGGTAAATAAATAAAGGTGTAAATCAAGAGATTTCTAAATTTAAATTTATTATTACTTTAAGAACTATTATTTCCCTGGAAAATAAAAAAGTAATAAACTAATAATAAATTAAAAATAGTATAAAATAAGTTAAGAAGATTAATTTTTTACTTATTATATTTTCATGAATATTTGCTCCAAGGACAAAATAAAAAGAAGTAAGAAAATTATATAATTTTTATTTTTAAAGTAAATTAAGAAAATTTAAAATTGTAATCCTTAACTAATAATTTTCTAAACATAGCGAAATGAATTTATTATCAACTAGGAAAGAGAATCATTTTTTTAAAAATCCTAACTAAAGCAAATTAAGACAATCTGAAATTCCGATTTATAATAAAGAGCACATTATGAAAAAAATAAAAAGATATAATAATAATGTAATTTATAATTATTTTTAAAATATTATTTTACCTGAAAAGAATAAAATAATCATTATCTAAAAAATGTTCACACTCATAAATACTTGTGGAGAAGGAATCACGTGCAAAGGGCAATAGTAGTCGGTCTTCTTTTATTCACAAAACTTTTCGTCTTTTAATAAAATTGAAAATTTAAATTTATTATTTGATAATATTTGTTCTATGAAAAAGTGCATATATATTTATTATTTTTACAGGTCCTAACAAGAGTAAATATTTAATCAGATTTATTATATTTCATAATTATTTTAATGCCAAGTGTTATCTTAACAAAGAAATTATTTTGAAAAACTACATTTAAAGAATAAATATGGAGTTTATAAAATTTTATATTTGAATTTAAATTATCAGATACAAAGGAGATTGAGTTGTTTTACAAATGACACATCTTAATTTTTCATATTTTATTTTAACTTATAATTTTTGAGAAAATTTATTTTCATATTAAATTTTAGTGTCAGAATTTGAATAATTGATTTATGAAAATTGAGTTAAGATAGTATTGTTTATTCATTAATTTTCATTTTTATCCAAATAAATATTCATTCACCATTTTTAGTTTCATATTAGTTTTATGCTAGAATTAAATAATTGCTAGGTTTATTGTGTTCTGATATTAATTTTTATCTTACAAAATAAATAGTTTATGTAAAAACTAAAAATATATATTATTATAATTAAGTAGGTGTAATTCATATATATATACACACTGTTTGTGATATACACGGTTAATATACTAGTAATATAATAATAGCTGTGTAAATTATTCAATCAATTTATTCAACGATTAATATCGGATCTGACATAAATAGTTAATTTTGTCATTAAACTTAAATTAAAGTTTCTTTATCTAAAAATCAACTATTTATATTAATTTGATCTTAACTACTTTATTAACATATAAATTTAAAAGTGATTTACACATCAATTAAATTCTAAAAGTATTTCAATCACAAAGAATTCGCCAACAATTTATTAAAAATATTAATCATTTTGTTACCTTTTAAGGGGTGATTATGAGGCATGTTGTATTTTACAATAACACAGGAGAAATGTTGTATTTTTGCAAATATAAGCTACTGATAAGTTTTTTCCTAAGCAAGTTCGCCATCAAATGTAACTGCACCATCCGCTCAAATTTGTCCCTTTTTAATACATTTGCCCTGAAAAATCTTTACTAGCTACCAAGGATGATTACAAGTAATTTTCTTCTGCTACCAAGTGCGATTGCACTTGTTGCAATGATGATTATCGCCCGACATTGGTGACCCACACAAATAACAGAAGCAGTGGCCACACCTGCAACAAATTATAATTGCATTCTAATTTCAGCTAAATTAATTTACTTTGTAGTACAAAAAAATATGTTAGAACTTGATTAAATTTTTCATAAGAGTTTAAATTTGGAATAAAATTTATAACTTATTTATTTTGAGCTCGTTTTTTGGTTAAGATTCTATTTTCTTTTAGTTAAAATTTCGATTATCTGATATTTGAATTTATTTCAATTCATTTGGGAGATGAATGTAAATATTATATGCATAATAGGCACATTTTGGCTTCTACCCAAAAAAACCTTCTTTTCAATATTTGGAATCGTAAAACCCATCTTTTTCAATATTTGACATCATATTTTCAGTTACTAATTGGAACAAATTTTATTTCCGTTTTTTTTTATTTTCTAACAACCTAAGAAAGTATCAAAACATAATTAAAAAAAGTTAAATAAGGAAAAAATAGCCTAATTAACAAGATTATAACTAAAATGAAGTTTTAGAACCCTCAATTGTGATCATGTTGTGTATTGATGTTTAAAGTGAAAAATTTATAATATTGATTAATCCGATGTTCAATCATTATTGAAGTGGAAAGTTAAATCCTAATTAAACAGACGAAAACAAAAATAAACCAATTGTGATGATACCTGCACTTGATGAACAGGCATCCTTCGATCCTTTCCACGAACATTTTGCACCGCGTGCACCGCTGCCATTTGCGGTTCACGGCCAGATTCCTCAGCATGACATCTTCCAACCCTCTCTCCTCAGCCGGCAGCCTTTGGAAACCTTTGCAGTCGATCCCGTCGTGCCATGGCACCTTGCACTGCGCGCAGAACATCCGGTGGCAGTGCGGGCACTCCGCCTCCTTTATCACCTCGCCGGCGTCGTCGATCAGCAGCGCCGAGCAGTCCTTGAACGGGCAGTAGTACCTCATTGCCTCGATCGCCTTCTCGCACAGCGCCGAGCCCCAGCGATGGTAGACGTCCTCCGGTAGGATAACGCGGCACGCTTCGGCCTCCAGCACCCCATCTTCGCACGCCGGGTCGGGGCACCCGATGGACGTCACGTTCGCCTCCACCTTCACCGCTATGTACTGGGCCATGCAGCTCACGCAGAAGAGGTGGGAGCAGGACGGTACGTCGAAGCTCTCGGCGAGCGGCTTCGATTCCATACAAATGTTGCAGTAGAACTCGCCGGCGTTCTCGTATTCGAGCTCCTGGTAATAATATTCTTCCAGTTGCTTCCCCTTTGAATCGTCGACGACTCCAGAAGACGTCGACGCCGCTTTAGCGGTCGGCCGCTGGCGGCCCTCATCAACGGCGCGTGTTGTTGGGGCGGCGATGGTGAAAGAGAGCAGCAGCTCTTGTAGCTGCAGGCACTCGGCGAACATCTCGTCGTCGCCTTGGGTCACGAGGAGTTCTGAGACGTCTTGTTCGGCCATGACCAGCGGCGCCACTTCCGTTCACGTCCTCTTCTAATCCTTCATGGTGGCGGCGTGTTATTCAAGCTTCGATAAAAATGAATTGATCTTTCAAATTCCTCTGGGAAATGGTGCCGTCTGTTTATATTTTCAAACCCAAACCCTAATAAGTGTTTGTTTGGATGTATGGGGAGAGGAAAAGAAGAGAAGAGGAAAGGGTAGAAAAGCATTAAAAATGTGAGAAATATTAAGAATATTTTTTTAAAAGATATTTTATTTTAGTACAATAGAAAAATAAAATATCAATTTTAATTATCATGAAATATAAAATCATTCCAAAATCTAATTCAGTTTAATTCCACTCACTTTTCTTATTTCAAATAATTTCTAACTATCCTCATAATTCCAATCCATCCCTTCTAATTCTTTAAAGAAAAAAAATTTGAATAGCACTTCCAACTTTGGATTTGAAAAAAAAATAATGAATTATTCCAATTTTACTATCACATATATTTTCGCAAAGTAGATTTGGAACACCACGATAAAAGATATTATTATCATAAGTATTATTGTTAGTTCTTCACTAATATGTTAAACAAATACATTATATTTTGATATAAGAAAAGTCCAATCTAATGTTTGAAATGGTAAACAAGTAGTTTCTTGAGTTATTCGCATATATTTACAACATGATTAAGAAATTATTGTTTTAATAAAAGATTTTGTAGAACACCTGAGAACTTATCAATTGGGCATGTGTCTTTGTATAATTGAAAACTAACTAGATATTATATTATATTATATTATATTATATTATATTATATTATATTATATTATATATTATATTCAGTCCGACGTTCCAATAACTACAAAGCCAACATTTGTTTTCATGAAAATCATTTCTAGAAAAATAAATTCATAAGTTGACTCAAAAAAATAATTTTGACTAGAAAAGTAATTAGAATTTTCATAAAATGATTATCTTTTAAAAATAAAAAAAAACATTTTTCTCTTATTAGTTATTTATTGTATCTCTTTTATAATTTTCAAATTATGTATCATCGGAAATTCATTTGTCTAATAGTTTGTTTTTCTTAACAATTTATTCATAGCTCAAGTCTTTTAATTGGATGCTAATGTTAATGGAACATAAACTAAGAATGCTCATTCATTATATAATATGAATAATTTTATCCTCGACTGATAATCGAAAAGTATAGTATAATATGTTAATTAAAACTCAAATTATTATTAGTAAATTTTATGATTGTTATATCTTACTTGACCCACCTAGAGAAAGAATATTGATGTGTAAGATAATTTTGACAGCCATATAAAAAACCGGAAAATATAGATGGTTTTGTGTCAGTAAAGTTGGGTGACTATTTATGCAATTTACTCTTTCTATTATGTGCTATTTTGTTTAAAAAATATGCAAAGTCTTTCAACCTAAATAAATTAGTTAATTAAAACATACAATGGATCCCTCCCTAGTTCATTTTTATGAACAGAAAGTGTGGGACAAAATTACTAGTAATTTTAATTCAAAAATTAACTACACTTGCACAAACTTTCAACGTCCATGAAATTTACACCACATATTTTTTCAGTCTTTTTAAAACAACATAAGCTACCAGAAATGAAAGGATGGAGATGTGCTGAGGAAAAATGAATATGTTTGGAATTTGTTATTTTGTGTACTGCCAATAATTTAAGCGTCACAAATTAAATTATAAACTACTGTAACTTTTGAAGGGAGCATTCAATATAATTATGATAATAGTACATGTTTGAATCAAAATCTAAAGCATGATGACACACCTTTTAAAATGAAATGCATGTAACCGTAACAGTGACCACACCTTTTAAATCACATACAAGAGAGCAAAATATCTATAAGTTTTTATGTGCAAGAACATAAAAAAGAAGCAAAGTTTAAGTATCTAAGATGCTAATTAACGAATTTTAATTAGGAAATTTTCTGTGATTCCAATATGTTCATATTATAATTCTTTTCGTGATTTCTTCCACAAAGATAACATCAAATCTAGTTGTGATATATATATATATATATATGTTGTAACTAATTTATTTATAAACCTTATCATAAAAATATATCTTTTTTGTAACTGAAAACATCCCATATCTTTTTTTTTTCAAAAGCTCTGTTGCCACAAATTTTTAAAACAAAAAGAAATCAAATTGCCTATCTAATTAAAAAAAATATCATAATAAAAAGTTTGTTACAAAGGCACAATGATATTTATATATAAAAAATCACTTATGATAGAAGTTTCTTTTATTAGACAATAAATTAGACAATGTAATTATTTTTTAAAAGAGTCCTAAATCAAATAAAATAAATAAAATTGAAGATAAAGTTGAAAAGATAAAAATATACTTAATTATTTTTTGGTATCACATTTAATAAATTTTAGAATTCTAATTATTATTATTTTGGAGTTTGTTTAGTTTCAAATCACATCCTCCAAATTATATATATATATATATATATATAT